>CM035407.1:213651587-213671587 GCA_020310875.1 Ceratopteris richardii | reverse complement strand
ATGCATATGAGGTACTCTAGGTTCATGCATAAACTGTGACAATACTCCCACTGCATAACATATATTAGGTCTAGTTTTTGTTGCATAAATCAAAGATCCTACCATGGATCTATATACATTCATATCATGCAACTCATCACCTTCCTTTGCGCTTAGCTTTACATTACATTCCATTGGAGTAGAAACAAATTTACATTCCTGCATACCAAACCTTTTCAGCATATCACATATATACTTTCTTTGTATCAACCACATACCTTCATCGCTATACACAATTTCAATCCCAAGAAAGTATCTGAGCAAACCAAGATCTGAAATTTTAAATTCCTTTCCCAAATTACCTTTTATCTCATCAATTGCTTTTGCATCATTCCCTGTAATCAACAAGTCATCCACATAAATGCATACATAGACACACATGCCATCTACATGTTTTACATAAAGTGAAGGATCAGCATGACTCGCTGTGTATCCTTGCAGCATAAGATACTTTACCAACCTTGCATTCCATGCCCTTGGTGCCTGCTTAAGACCATACAATGCCTTCTTTAACCTGCATACATGATTAGGACATTTTGCATCCACATAACCATCTGGTTGTGACATATACACTTCTTCATTTAACTCACCATTAAGAAAGGCATTCTTTATATCGAGTTGATATATATTCCACCTTTTACTTGCAGCTAAAGCCAACGAAGTTCTCACCGTTGCCATATTTGCTACTGGACTAAATGTTTCCTCATAGTCCACACCTTGAGTTTGATTATATCCTTTTGCTACAAGTCTAGCCTTATATCTAGACACACTACCATCACTATTTCTTTTAATCTTAAAAACCCACTTGCAACCAATTACCTTTTGCTTTGGTGTACTTGGAACTAAATTCCAAGTCTTGTTATCCTGTAGTGCTTCCATTTCTTCTCTCATTGCTTTCTCCCACTTTTCATCTCCTTTGGCCTCATCATAACATGTGGGTTCATTTTCCTGCTCAACTTTTGTCATAAAAGCATAATGAGTATTCATGAAAGATTCATATGATTCATCAAAGTTTACATCTCTTGACACAACAACCTTATTGGTATGAGGATTATAGCATCTATATCCTCTTTGAGTATCTGCATAACCAATAAATATACATTTTTCTGATTTCGCATCAAGTTTAGATCTCACCTCACTAGGTACATGTACATAACATACACAGCCAAATACTTTCAAATGACTTACACTTGGTTTCCTTCCATGCCATACCTCATATGGTGTCAAATGATGAACTCCAGCAGTCGGAACTCTATTCATAATGTAAACACTTGTGCTAACAGCTTCAGGCCAAAAATAATTAGGCAAACACATATCATTAAGCATGCTTCTAGATGCTTCTGCTATGATTCTGTTTCTTCTTTCTGCGACTCCATTTTGTTGTGGAGTATACCTGCATGTAACTTCTCTTTTGATACCTTCATCATACAAAAAATCAGTAAAAGCTTGAGAGAAATACTCTCCTCCTCCATCGGATCTTAGCTTCTTAATATACCTTCCTGTTTGCTTTTCGACATATGATTTGAACTTCTTGAAACAATCAAAGACCTCACTCTTATGTTTAATAAAATACACAAATGTCATTCTACTATGATCGTCAATGAATGATACATAGTACTTATTACCAACCAAGGATGCCTCTTTAGTAGGTCCCCACACATCTGTGTGTATGAGATCTAGCAAACCATCACTTACATAGCTTGAATGCTTGAAAGGTTGTCTACTCTGCTTACCCATTTGACATGCTTCACAAAGATGCACCATATGTTGCTTAGTAAGATCAGGTAATCCTTCAATAATCCTCTTCTTTGATAGCTCCTTTAACCTGTGTACATTCATGTGTCCAATCCTTTTGTGCCATAGATCAAGCTCTGCTATTCGATGCATACCATAAGAGAAATAGTTTGTATGATTTGGGTTTACCTTGAATGTAAACAATCTACCTTGTTTTTGACCTCTAGCAATTAACCTCCTTTGCTTTGGATCCTCAATGAAGCAACTTGCATGATTAAATCTCACTTGTAGACCTTTTTCTACCATTTGACCAACCGACATCAAATTCTTAGTGATCGTTGGCACATAAAGTACATCCTTCAAGCAATTTGTCTTGCTCTTATCCTGCATAACAACATCTCCAACCTGCATAATCTTATGTGTTGTATCATCTCCTGTTTCAACATGACCTTTACATGACGGATTATGCATATTAGAAAACCATGAAGCATCATGAGACATGTGATTAGAACAACCACTATCTACATACCATACATCGCTATTGCAATTCATCTTAGTTTCTACATTCATCATAAGAAGAGAATCATAATCATCACTTTTACCTTCAACTACATAATTTCCTTGTTGTTTACCTCTTCTTGAATAGCCTCCTCTTCGATTACCACCTTGATTATTTTCATTTTGATAACAATCTTTGGCATAGTGTAGCTCAGTGATGAGTAGCACCTCCTTTAATGTCAATCCGGGAAGACGTGAGGATGGTATGAAGACCTCGAGCAAGTGGCGGCACAAGTGCGTGAGTGAGAAGCACACAAACATGCACACACATACACACACACGTGCACACACGGCAAGACAAAGAGTGAGAATCAATGGAGTTCTTAGATTACTTTTCAAGAAGCTCTTACAAGTTTGTTTCAATTACAATCTAACCTCAAAAAAGAGCTCTCTAGCTCATTTTATAGTTTTTGACTAGCTTTGGCCCTGTTCAGACCTAGTGTCCGGCCTAGTTAAAAATTAGGTTCCAGGGCTTATTTGAGGGCTCAAACGAGATCTAAAAATTATGAAAATTGGCAGGTAAATACTTCTAAAGCTCCTCAAGCTCAAGGACTCCTTGGCTTGCACAAAATGGAGCTACAAAAATATGAAATGGTATTTACAATGGTGTTTAGTGATGAGAATCACTTTTAATTGGTGTAAGGGTTTTTGAAAAGTTAAAGGGTTGCCTAAGTGCTAGATTTGCGTGAATGCTCATACTTGCTTCTTCATGAGGAAAATTATTGGCCTATTTGCCAGATCTTCTTTGACTGCCATGTCTGCTTGTGCTGTCCCTTCGCTCTGACTCTCTTCGTCTTGTGGCTCCTTCGGTTCCCTGACTGCTGCCAACACCCCCCCCACTCTCGCGTCTGTCGCCCCTGACAGACCCTTTTCTAGAGGATTTTTGAACATAGTATTGGACGACATCGGAGGCTAGGTGGTGTTCTTCGAGTCGCAAGCTGCGTGCTAGATCTATGAGCAAATCATCCCAATTCACAGGTCCGGGAACATCTGGATGAGGCACCCTCAATTGTTCTGAGTAAATAGTTCTCTCCACAGCAAATAATTGGAGGAGATGTGATGGTCTGGGTATAAAGATTTCGGAGTGATATTCCCAGAATCCTGTGATGAACATCTCCTCAAATGTCTGTTTAAAGCAGGCTGGGAGGTACTTGATTCTGGCGTGCCAAGCGTATATTACTTCAATTGACGGGGTGGTACTCATATCGTACACTAGATCTTGGTTTCCTGTCACAAAGCCTGCACCTGAGAAGTGAGGGTCCTTAATGTTTTTAAACGTCCTGAAAGTGATCAGCATTAGTTCAAATATTTTCATACACATCTGGGCCATCACATCAGGATTATTGCGTAGCCGAGTACTCCAGTGACGGATTGTAGAAATCATGTAGTTGACCGTGGGGGGTCCTCGTGGAGGTGCTAGATACACATAATTCAACCATTTTGCACAGGCTTTGATGTCTCTGACGACAATAGTGAATTCAGGCCAGGTGTGTCATCGAAGCACTGGAATGTAACAAGGATTATATTTAATAAACAACGGCATATTATTCCAGGTTCGGACCATTTCAGGATACGTTTCCAAAAGCCTGATTCTCCAGGTGGGTTGATGGATGGACCCACGCTGAGCACTTTCCGGTATATCATCTGGACCAAATTGTGTAGCAAATGTGGGAGGCTTGCCACATTGTCGTTGAATCTCCGCGTTGTAATCGGCCAAAAGTATACAGAATGGCACATATTGGTCATTATTGGTGCCGATCCATCTATGATGAGACATGCTTCTGAAATATTCAGACTTTATGACAGTTTCCTCTAAGTTCGCTAGTGATTGGATCTGAATGGCCACCCGTTCTTCGTGGGTGTTTGCTTTCCTTTCCAGTGTCTGAAGCCACTCGGGTGCTTCCACTTCCAATGTGTCTAGTCCCTCTGAGGTTCGGCGCCCTCCTGGCATTGGCATAGGAACATACGGTTCCTCGTACGAATCATCTACCTCAATAGGGACCAACTCTTCGGGCTCTGGTTCTACCACTGAAGATGGCTGCCTCTCGTATGTCAGTAACCTCTTTTGTAATTCTGCTACCTGCTCTGTTAAGGCCTTTACTTCGTCTGAGGTAGAGGTGGATGGGACACTCTTCGGTTGTTCTTCCTGTTCCTTAAGTCTGCTCTGTAGTGTGTCACGTTCTCTTTCCAAGTCATCATGGGCTTCCAAGAGATCTACATAGCTTTCCAAAATGGTTTTCATCGTCTCCGTGGGGACTGCTTTGAACTGCTCTGGATCTATCTCGTGGGGAGAGCCTTCCATTGCTGCTTCCAGATTCTCTTCATTTTGTTTTTGTAGTCTTTTGTTCTCTTCCAGTGCTGTGGCCATATGTTTCCTGAGTAGCGCCAAGTTGCGTCTGACTCGTAAGTTATCGGCCTGGTATACTTCGAGCAAGGCTTCTAGTTGTTTGACGCCTGATTCTGTCGATGGTTGTGGTGCCTCCAATAGTGTTTGGTGAGCCTGCTCAAGCGTTGTGTAGCGTTGATTCACTTCTGCATTTTCCTCTTGTAGAATGTGAAATTGCCTTTGTAAGTTCTGATGGTGTGTTGTCAGTTGTTGATACCGATCGTCCAGAGCTCTGTACTCATTCTGAAGCTGATATACACATTGATTTAATGCTAAAAATATGCTATTTACATTAAACGATGCCGGGAGGGGTGAAGATGCAGGGGGAGTGGGGGCGGGAATGGGAGTTGTGAATGATGTGGATGCAAGTGGAGATGTGGGTGGAGGGGGTATGGGAGATGAAGGTGGCATGGGGGGAGGGAGCGGTGCTGTGGCAGGAGATGTTTCCATAGTGTCAATTGTTTGAGTGATAGTGTAGATGGGGATTGTGGGTGGAGTGGATGTGACGTCAGTGAAAAGAGTGGTGAAAGTGGGCATGGTGACTCCCCCGAATTGGATTCCCGGAGAGAGTGGGATACCCATGACAATGGTGGTGGTAGTGGACGTGGTGGTGCTAGTGTCATGTGGTGGAGTGAATTGTGTAGTGCGAGGTGGGGATGGTGGTGACAGTGGTGCTTCCTGATATTCGTCTGCTTGCGTTGTCTCTCTTGGTGCTGATACATTGATATGAATTTGTTTCCCGGACCTCCTGGGACGAACGGGGACCCTCTTCTCAAATCTGTGAATGTAAGCCATTGCCTCATGGATGGCCTCATCCACTCCTACGGCGTCGGCATGAAGATTTATGGACTCAATGAACAAATCGTCCACACCTTCCTCGGCTAGCAACTGGTTCATGAGTTTCTTGCCCGATTCCAGTGACATCTTATGCTGTTCTTGAACTAGTTGCATGGTTCGATATAGTCTTTTGATTTGTGCCGAATACGCAGGGGCACTTGCCAGCTCTGAAAGCTCGTCATATTCTTGTTCCTCGTAGGCTTCTTCTTCTTGTTCTGTCTCTTGTTCCTCGACGTCGACTTCTACCACTTCTGGTCGGGTGGGGGCTGCTGTTGTTGTCTGGGGTTGTGGTTCCTGAGCACGTTCTGTTTCCGTCTCGAGATTAGAATCATAGATCAGTCGGGCTACTTCTTCATCCGTGAGATCATTTAGAGTAAAACCCTGTGGGAATTCCAGATCTGATGGGACGGGTGGAAATACCAGATTAGGTCCATCTGTGCTTGGTCTTGGTAGCCGGATTGTGAATGGCCTAATGCGTCGTGTCTGGGGAGGGGTAATTTCTGGTGTGGTGGTGGCTCCCCTTGGTTGGGCACAGGGTAATTGTACTCCCCCCCTCATCTTCTTTGATGGGGGACCTGCTGCTGATAGTCTTCTCTGGAGTTCTTGGGCGCGGGGCCATATGAGTGCCCGCTGAATAGGCACGTCATAGGCCAGACATCGGTAGATTATCTTTGTTAGAGCGCAACATCCATGAAGCACATTTTTCTGCTTCTTGTTCCACCTTTGATGGGCTAGGTGGATCTGATCTATGATCCAATGCGGCACATTGATGGGAAGGCTTTCTGTTTCTGCCAGATACAAGCTGAACCATATTTTCTTTGGGGGCATTGTGAACCTTTCCTGGGCGGGGAAAGCAAAATGTTGCATGACGGTCCGCAGGTGAAGAGCAATGGTTGGTGTCATTGCCACCATATCCTTCAGTTTATTAAGATCTTTGTGTTTCATTCTACTTGGAACCATGGTCTCCTTTTCTGTAGGGATGTGCATACCATACATGCCTAGTGCTTCTCGTACCAGATTAAGGGTCAGCTTCAATCTTTTAAGCTCATGACCCGGCAGCAGTGAGGGTAGCACAAAGGTGTTGTCGCCTCCCTTGGCCCTGCTTGGCGTAATGGTACTGATAAGATATGAACAGCATAAGAAATCCGGCTTTGGTAAGTGGGCCCTGAAATAACTGTCCACACCGGCTTTGGTCCATACTGATCGCATGACCTCGGCGTTCTGATAGCTTTCAAACTCGCGCGTGAAAAAGTGGTATCGTCCCCATTTACCATTAAATTCCAACTCTGCTTCCCAGAAATAGGTTCCATCGCCCAATGGTCCAGCGACATCACTGAACCAGTGAGCGTGTTTACCTACTTGAGAAGTGTGCCCTTGAGGAGGATCCTGAATGGGGAGCACATGCACGGCTTGAAGTTCCTGCGGCCTTGCGGTGAGATGTGGCTCGAGGAGGAGTGTTTCTATGTCCACGATCTGTGCACCGGATCCGGCTTGAGAACTAGCACCTCCTGCTTCTGCCATGGCCCTGCTTGCTGGTTGGTTCTGTGAGAATATAGAACCACGTGTTAACATCGTAATGGACAGAATAAATCCGTTGTTGTCCCCGTTACAACATTAACATGAGGTATATGGTGAGTTAGTGGTTAGTAAGTGCACGAGGACAGTGTGTGTAGTTAATGCTTGGGTAGTCCTAGGAGACTAATGCAGTTAGTAAGTGGGGCTGAATTTACAAATTGGGGTCGGGGGGTTTATTACAGGTCTTAGGCTGCCAAATGCAGTGGATGGATTTTGTTCTTGGTTTCGTAGAGGCTCTAGAGAGCATTATAAGTGTATCGGCTTGAAACTGAGGCCTTTTAGGGACCCATTTACAAGCGATTATGTTCGTGCTCATGGGCCTTTGTGTGTTCTTGAGTGTTGAAAATGAATGAATGCTGGCAGTGCGAGTGAATGGGTTACGCTGTATAGGTTGTGGCATCGGCGTAGCTATTTGCGCCCGCAAGCAAGCCTTAGGCACCCAAATTTGTCTTGGTTGTGGGCTAACCTTCATCGACTTCTTGGGCACCCAAATAGATTTCACGTTAGCAGAAGAATTTCTGAAAGACTTCTTATTAGTGTCGTGTTGTTGGTTACTAATAAGAGGCTTTGCCCGTGTGGTTGGCTTGAGTGCAACCGGGTGTTCGCCTTTCCGCACCCATACTTGGTTTACTTGCTGAGATATTTTGCTGCGCAGGTACTTTTGATTTCCGGCATAGGTAGTACTCTGCTTCTTCTGCCTTTGCTCCACCTTTGGTTGCTGCCTCCTTCTGGCCTTTGGAAAAGAAGGGAGTTTCGTTGCATCCCTGACTCCTTTTTTGAGAATATCATTCCTCTGCAACACATAGTTTTGGACAAGAACAGCATGGTCAACTTCATGTGCACCCCTAGAGGGACCAGGAGTCTGTGCCTTTCCTAGTTCCTTGAGTGCTCCATTATCTAACTCTACTGTAATTCGACTATGATTGACCCATACCTGAAGAAGTCCACTTCTTAGGTTTAAGTTGACTGCTTGGTCATAGATCCAGTCTTGACCCAAGACAAGGGGTTCCGTGAGGTCCTCATCTTGACACACTAGTACTTTAACTGTCATTGCCTCATCATGAATGTAGAGGGGAAGTTCCACCTCGCCCATGCAAGGGGTTTCCACGCCTCCCAATCCTATGAGATATGCTTCCATAGGGTTGACAGTTAATTGCAACTCTTGATAGTAAGACAATTTAACAGCACTAGTGGCTGCACCTGAGTCAATCAAGGCTCTTACGGTCCTTGCACTCTTTCCTTGTCCTATATCCAAGGTTATGAAAGGTCGTCGATCAGTTATCCTATGTGAGCTTGTTCCTACGACTTCACACATTGCCATATGATATCCTTGATCTGCATAGTCATTTGTTCTAGGTTGATCTCGGCCTTGCCTTCGCAATTTCATCCTCCGTATGCGCTCTAGGGCTTCTGCTTGAGATTCTTCTCGAATTCGCTTTTCTTCCTCCTTGCGTTTCTTAGCAGTATTGAGTCGACTGAGCATTTCCTCCGTGAGGGGTTCCTGATACAACTTGACTCTACATCCGCTAATATAGTTTGGGAGAACATCACCCTCTAACATGGCTAGCTGTACTGCTCCACTCGTGGAGATCCTATTGATGATCATGGGTCCGTAGCCTCTCTTTTCTAGCTTCCTCGCGTGTTGTTTCAGTGCATAGACTAAGACTAGATCTCTTGCTTTCAAGCCTTTATCCTTCACATGGGCATCGAAGTATGCCTTCTGCCTCTTCTTAGATGCATAGATTCCTGCAGCTGCTCTCAGTCTTGTTTCTCCTAACCGTTCAAGGTCAGAGATCCTAGAGGAGAGCTCATGACCTGTCCATTTGTGCTCTTGTGCTACTCTCAATGTAGGAATCAAGAAGTCCAAGGGTAGCACAGCGTTTTGGCCAAATACCATCTGAAAGGGGGTGGCTTGGAGTACCGTTTTGTAGGCAACTCGGTATGCCCAAACAGCATGGTGTAGCTGTTTGTCCCAATCAGAGCGTTTAGTGTTCACTAATTTCGTCAGTACATTGCATAAGATCTTATTAGTGCTCTCAGCTTCTCCATTAGCCTGAGGGTGATAAGGGGCAGACTTCTTGTGTATTACCAAGAATTCTTGGAGTAGATTTTCAATCACTTCGTTCAGGAAATGAGTGCCTCTATCACTTACAAGCTCTATAGGTAGCCCGTATCTTGTGAATACATTCTCAAACAAGAATTTGGCAGTTGCTTGAGCATCGTTCTTCGTCGTGGCTTTTACCTCTACCCACTTAGTTAGATAGTCTGTTGCAACAATAATGTATTCCGTATGGGAACCCTTAGCTGGGGGATTAATAGGACCTACGAAGTCTATTCCCCACTTAGAGAACGCACGTCCACCCATCATAGGTTTCAGTGGCATCTCATCTTTTCGTATAGGATACTGAGTTCTCTGACAGACATCACATCGCTTCACATAGGTATGTGCGTCCATGTGAAGGGTAGGCCACCAAAAACCTGCAAATAGTATCGCCTTGATCACCCTATCTGGTCCAAAGTGCCCTCCTGCTACACCTTGGTGAGCAGTTTCCAAGATCTTAAGATATTCACTCTCATGGACACACAGTCTCAGGTAACCATCTTTACCACGCTTATATAGATTATCACCAATGAGTGAGTAATCCAGGGCTTCTTGTTCTAAACTCCTTTTCCTAGCCAGAGTCATGTCTGGAGGGAATGTTTTCGTCCTCAGGAAGGATACTAGTGGTTCACTCCAATCTGGCACTATGGATACTTGATAAAGAGTGGCGTGTTCCATAGGTGGTTTAGTGCAGCAGATTGGGCATTCCTTGCACAATTTTTGGACATCCGCTTCCATAGTTGGCCAATGCACTCCGAATCTCCTTAGTGTTTGTAAGGTTCGTTGCTTTGAATAGTGTTGCTCTAGTGCACCTACATGTGCTAAATGCAACCATTTAGCGTACTCATCCTCTTCCACACAACAAGCCAAGATCCCTTGATCTGTGTGCTTGTACATACTTCCAGCCATGATGTGGTACTTTTGGGCTCTCACAACCTCTCTATTCCGTGTGTTTACCACTGGGTGATTAGGCCCGTATGTCAATACTGGTACCAATGGCTTAGCCCACTGCGGCACCACTTCCAAATTAAACAAGTAAGCATCAGGAAGATCATCTGATACTCCTTGTGGGGCTTCTCCAGATGTGAGCCTAGAGAGATGATCTGCTCTTAAATGAGTCCTCCCTTTTCTTACCACAACCTCAAAATCATATTCCATTAGCAAGAGAAACCATCTTACTAGTCTTCCTGTATTGCATGGCTTGTTTACGAGGTATAGCAATGCCTGATGATCAGTAAAAAATTTAAACTTGTTTGCAATGCCTGATGATCAGTGTCTAAATTTCTTAACTGCATATACCATGCCTAAGCCTTCTCTCTCAGTAGTGGTGTAATTTCGTTCAGCCGCATTCAATTGTCTACTGGCATAGGCAATTCGAAGATCCATGTTACCTTCACCAGTAGGTTGTGCAAGCACACATCCAATAGCATAATTGGATGCATCCACGTGAACATGGAATGGCTTATTCCAATCTGGTGTGGTCAAGATTGGTGTTGAACATAATCTTCGTTTAAGCTCTTGGAAGGAATTCTCACATTCATCCGTCCACTCAAAGTTAGTCAGAAGTCCGTACATGGGCTTTGCAATGACAGCATACATGTGTATAAATCGTCGGTAATAACCACAATGCCCCATGAAAGCTTGCACTTCCTTGACATTCTTTGGCCTAGGTAGCTCTGCTATAGCTCTCACTTTCTCTTCATCAGTAGATATGCCATTCTTTGACACTATGTGTCCTAGAATCTTGCCTTGCCTGACCATAAAAACGCACTTTTCTGGGTTCAGGCAGACTTGATATTCTCTACATTTGTCAAAGATTTGTCTGAGCTCAGGGATATGGGTTTGTCTAATGTTGGAATGAGCACAAAGATCATCAACATAGACCTCTCAACTCTTCCTCAGGAACTCCTTAAACACATGGCACATCAGCCTCTGGAAGGTAGCTGGTGCATTGGTAAGCCCAAATGGCATTACTCTAAAGGCAAAAATGCCCCATTCTGTGGCAAAAGCCGTTTTATGCTGATCCTCTGGAGCTATGGCTACTTGGTTGTAACCCGAAAATCCATCAAGGAAGCTGTACACTTCCTTGCCGGCTACTCTTTCTAAGAGATGCTCTGTGATGGGAAGCGGATAGTTATCTCGAATCGTGGCCACATTAACCTTTTTCAAGTTAATGCATACGCGCAGCTTTCCATTTTTCTTGGGCACCACTACGATGGGGGATACCCATTCAGTGTGCTCAATTTCATAGATAAATCCAGCTTCAACCAGTCTATCTATTCTTCTTTAATCTTAGCAACGTAATTATCATTATATGTATAGGGCTTCTGCTTAGAGGGTTTTGCATCTGAGGTCATGGGGATAGTGTGTGAGCATAGATCAGGGTCAACACCTTTCAAATCCTTGTAACTCCAAGCGAATACATCTCTGTATTCTCTTAGCAAGGCAATTAACGCATACTCTTCCTCCTCTGTTAGGTCATGGCCTATGTATGTGCATCTCTCCTCTCCTTCTTCTAGGGCCACTACTATTTTCTTGGTGGTTTCTTTGTTATCATAGGCCTCTCCTGATTGTGCCTCTCGTTTAGGCATTCTTATCATGACCCTCCTGTCATCTATCTCATACTTCTTAAAATTTTATGGGACCTCAAACAAAGATTCTTCCTCTTCTGGTAAGACTTCTTTCTTCTTTCGTTTCTTCCCTTCTTCCTTCGGAGTCACATGTGTTGCTAATCTTACATCATTTGTAAGCTCTCCATGTCTCTGGGGTTGAAATTCTACTTCATGGAAGTATTCTTCATCTGTTCCAAATGGTGGGTCCATAATGATTGACAGTCACTTGCATCCTCAAATGCATCAGGGCTAGGTTCGCATTCTTCTAGAACTGCCTCTCCCATGATTGGCTCTATGGAGAAGACTGAAATGTCATAGCCATCCTCATCACAGTGAGGTGTCCATTGTTCTTCATTGATGGCTACGTCCATTGTTGCTAAAATTTCTGCCCAACCGTGAGGTTCAAATTCTTCGTCTGGAAAAACTACAGGTGCATAGGCTGGGTCTTGGACTGATCTATGTGTTTCTTTTGCACCTACCTCTCTGGCTTTCTCTCTCTTCTCTTCTTCTACTGCTACTTTGCACATCCATAAGTGAGTGTCTTCATGCATCCATGAGGATCCAGACCCTATGGAATGCACCGATTCTGTATCATCTTTGGTTCTATAGATGGGATTCCATTGGATAGGAGGGACATCTCTATGAGAGTAATCCTTGAGATTGACTTTGGTTGTAACGCCTAAGTGTTGCAAATACAAGGAGTTGGTTCCCCAGTCCTGTACCACTTGCAACTATCGCATAAATGGTCTTCCCAAAATCATCTCATAGGCATGATTTTTGCTGAAGTCACATATGGCAAATGTATGCTCAAACTCGACACCACAAGTGGTGAGAGTTATTCCTTCTAGCAATCCTAAGGGTCTCTCAATATGGCCATCTGCCATCTGCAATTTCATTCTCGTTGGCCTGAGTGCTGGCTTGCCCCAACGCTTCCATAGGGAAGTGGTGGCAATTGCAACTCCTGCACCTGAGTCCAAAATTGCCTTGGTGGTGTACTCCTGCTAGGTGATGGGCAGGTAGGTGTTTCCTTCTTCTCCTTCACACATTTCTCCTATCTTATCCAAGGGAATTTCTGGCACCGTCCTATGGGATCCTACCTGGGAACGTGGTTTTGCAACTTTAGTTACTTGACTGGCTACATATTTCCGCGCTTTTGGTCTATCCTTAGGCAGTTCTTCCAAAGTGAGATCGCGCTGCACCTTGGGCTTCTTTACTACCTCCGTGTTCCTAGGTATGACTGAGTCGTCGTTCCTTACCATGACTGTGGGTGCTCTCATACACGTGGACTTTGCTTCCCATGGGCCTGTGAAGTGGGGTAGCTCTTGTATGGAATTAAACTCAAAGTCCAATCTCTCGTGAGACTGAGTACTCTCATGTTCCCCGTAAATAGATGGGATGTCTTGTGGGAATTGGTCATGTGCATCATCCACAAGTTCAAAGGGAGGGGCGACTTCACTTTCGTTATCCCATTTGTCTTCTTGAATCTCTCGTAGGAAGTCTGGTGCAAACCGATTCATAGAAGAAGAAGTGTCTGGCTCCGTAGAATTAGGCACATAAGCAACCTGGGAAGGAGGGCTTATTCTATCGTTGGCTCTCTCCTCGTTTTCATAGATGGCTGGAGCACAAGCTTCCTGGGGAGAATTACTTATTCTATCGCTTGTCCGAACAGGCTCATACGCTTCCTGAGAAGGAATGTAGGCAACCTGTGGAGGTACGTAAGCTTTCGAGGGGGGCTCACCTGCCTTTTGGGGGGAAGGATAAGCTTCTTGAGGAGGCACATGGGCTTCCTGAAGAGGCTGGCTTATCCGTTCTCTTGCCCTTTCCTTTCTTTGAGGGGCAGGTTCCTTTTCTGATTGTGCAACTAGCCTCTCTATTCTTTCTAGCAGTCCATCAAAGTGTAACTGCGTCTTAGCTGAGCTAGAGATGTTAAAGAGGCGGCTAGCCTCGAACATGGCTTGAGCCAATTCCACCATCTTAGCACAAATTTTAGTTCGTTCAAGCTCTAGCTCGGCTCTAGGGTAGCATTTTTCATGATCGGTTATGGTTGGCCCTTCTTGGATTCTGGCCTGATATGCTTTAAGAATCATGTTTAGGTCCTCAGGAGTGGGATCTGCTAGGACTGATCCTACTTTGGGGGGTGGTGGAGTCGTATGAGGCGGGTTGGAAGGTGGTGGGTCGGATGGAGATGGGAATGGTGGTGGTGGGGTAGTGTGAGAGGGAGTTTGAGATGTGAGTTCAGTTATCCTGGCTTTGGTTTCTCTTATGCTTTCCTCAAGTTCACTCATCTTCTTTGCCCATTGCCTTTTCATTCTTTCCCGACTATCTTTCCAAGCTCTAGTCCTTTTCTTGGTTATGCTCTCAGTTTCACTAGCCTCAGGGCCCTTTTCCTGGCTTGCCCCTTGGTTTTGCTGCAATGCCTGAGCTCTAGTGACTACCTGTACTGGTGCAGTGGAAGTGACACTTCCTGAGGAATCTACAACCAACACAATCACATTAATGGGAGTGATTTTTGGCATATTATTAGGATTCTTAGGGCAATCTCGTAAGAGATGCTCCTTTCCACACTCTTGGCAATAGCCCTGGATTGTCACTGATTGGGGTTGTGTAGGTGCAGGCATGGGGCAATCACGAATGAAGTGATCTCCCTGACATCTGTAGCATGGTCCTCTAGGATATGGTGGTCGTACCTGCCTAGGTTGGGGTTTGTATACATGACATTCGTGTAATCTGACTCCCAACTTAGTTCATTTGGCTCTTCACTATAGTAGGACTCACCATGTTCAGGAGACTGCATGTAGTAGGCCTGGGGACTATCAACATGTGTAGAATCAAAGCTATGGTCACTGGGATCACTTTCTGAGATCAATGGGGTTACTGGTACTATGGCCCTATTCAGGTTTTCTTCTGCAGCTGTATACTTTACAGGGATTACATTAGAGGGGTTTGGAGGCTGTTGAGCTAGCACCGGTTGGGGTCTCTGTTGGGCCTGATATTGAGGTTGGTAGGTTTGTTGGGGTCTAGCATATTGTTGTGGTGGATTTTGGTTCTGGTATCTGCCTTGTTGGTAGGGCTGAGGGTAGGTTTGTCTGACCGCTTGCTTGTTGTAAGGACAGTCTTGTGCTGTGTGATTTGTGTATCTTCGTTCTATGGTGCAATATTGGCTATTTGGATTGATCTGGGGTTGAGTCATAATGGGACACACGTTTGCCATATGGTCACCACCGCATGTATAGCACCTCTTTGCTGGGGTAAACCTCAGAATTTGTTTGCTAGAGACGCCTAGTTTTTGGGCCACTTTCTCTGCGAGTTCCTCAATTGATGTGGATTGCGTGGAAGAGTGACTAGATGCACTATCTGAATCTTTGTAGATTTTGGAAAGCTCTAGTTCTTCCCCTAGGTTATCTTCAATGTCAATGCACATGCGTACACACTCTTCTATAGTCCTAGGGTCCTTCAGATACACATAGGATCTCAATTTCGTACTCAGCAATCCATCAAGGAATAAGGCTACTTGTTTGGCAGGTGTGGGTAGCTCCGAAACAGGGCATCTTTCAAGGTATTGTCTAAATCTTCTTCCTGCCAATCTTACAGTCTCTTGGGGAGTCTGTTTGAAGCTGTGAATCAATGAGGAGGTATTGTGTCTTATGCCACTCTTAGAGAACTCTACAATGAAAGCCTCTAGGAGTTGGTCTATACACCTGAACTGTCGCTCATCCAATGGCTGAAACCATGTAAGTGCTGTGTTCCTAAGGGTTAGACCAAAGGCATTGTACTGCGTGAATAGATCCTCCACTTGTTCAGCTCTCAAGACTTGCTTGAACTCCGCCACATGATCATAGGGATCTCCTATGCCATCGAAGTAATTCTTCATGGACTTAACTAGCTGGGTCGGTCTCAAAGTTCTTGTGTGCTCTCTAGGTCTCGGCAGAGGGAATCCATCCACATTTCTTTGGTTCCCCGGAGCTCTATGTCCCTCAGGTTCCACTCTATTCGTTTCCGTCCTCGTTCTTTCTCTGCCCACTGGGTTGGCAAAGCTTACTTCTGGTCTATCTCTACTTCTATCTCTTTGCATTCCATGAGCTTGGGATGTTCCAGCACCAGGGTGACCATAGGATACATTCGATCTTGGTTGGGGGAAAACGAATTCACCCTTCCAAGTGTAAGCATGCCTATCATGTTCTGTCACCACAAAGATCCTCTCCGAAGCGTGATCTAAGTAGGTCACTCTACCTGGGCTATCAGGATCCTTAAACTCATAGATCATAATTGTTCCTATATCAGTTGGCTGATCAGATTTGTACCTCCAAAAGGCTTCGTCAATCTCTCGATTGAGAAGCAGATCTATGCTTTTGTTGTCTTGGGGAACCCACTCAGGTGTGATAATCCTAGTGAGAACAGATTTGCCTCGGGGGGTTCTAGGTTCTACACCCATGTTTCCTTGTTCCAAGTCACCTAATTCCGCTTCTGAGATTACATTCCCAAATTCATCTGTCCTATCTGGGTGACTGGTGACCACGTATATGGTTCCTTCTTTGTCCAAGTATGCTCCGTTTTCAAACTTGACAGTTGGGTGCTCTAGTCCAATGGATTGATCAGGATTCTTAATCTGGACCACGGATCTTCCTAGGCCGTCCTCATAGATGCTAGCACCTAATCGGTTGGTCCTAAGGTATTCCAACTGTGTTTTGTAAGGGCCTTCTACTCTGTGCAAGTATGGCACACCTGAACTTCCCGTAGGTCTGTCCATGCCTTGAGACATCTCTGATTCACTGGTATCAGAGCTAGGGTAATGCGAGTGGCGACTCAACTGTTGGGCCCAAGACCTTGCAGTATGATTGACACTAGCCTCTGAAGACCTAAGGCTTCGTCTCTCTCTTACTAGGTGTCGTCCTGATCTAAGGTTCATATGCCTAACTGATTAACCCATTTTTTTTTTTCAGGTACAACCACGTTTCTGAGTCCTTTTGTATCGGTCACTTGGTTCTTTTTATGTTGATTATCGTGTTTATACTCTTGTCTGATATCACTTCGTCAGGAATACTTGAGTTTAATTTCGCACTTTAGTTTGGTCGTTTCACGTTAGGTTCTTTTCCTTTTAAGGTTGTCGTTCGCACACACACAGGTTATTTCTTGACTTGCACTTGATTTCTTAGATAGTCTTTGATTTATCTCGTGCCTATCGTTTCCTGGAATTACTTCTAACACTACCCGCACTTAGCCTAAACTAAGAATTGACAGAGGGTGTTGCGGGTTTTCCAACCTTGAGTTCCTTTCCTTGTATTGTTGCCCTGGTGTGCCCAGGACGCGTGTTCCCAAGCCTGCACTTACTCTTGCCTTGCGTACCCTTCGCTGCTCTCAAAGGACCTGTAAAAGGCCCACTGTTAGCTCAAGACTTAAATTCAAAAGACAGAACCAATCACTTTTATTCATGTAACACTTCACCAATTTGCACTATGACTTTTTGGACACAACTCTAGAGACCCCTGAATTTTTGTTCCCTCTGGGTATGGTCAACTTCAAAATACCCTATCTAATATCTCTGCGAGCTTTCCAACAAAACAAAAATCACGGCAAACAGATTTCGTATGAGAAAGTTATGCCAGTTCAGGGTTTTGGGGCTAAAACACGATTAAACTAGGTTAACATGCAAACAGGAATTCTCGAGTTACTTGGGTCATGCCCTTGTAATGCAATGCTACACCCTAGTGTTTGTCCCACACTTCGCTACAATTTAGACCCCTATTTTTGCCTTAAAAGTTTGACCTAATTTGCCCTTCTAACGTGTTCGCAAAGTCTGTCGGTCGCGATTGACAGGTCAGTCACGATCGACGTGTCGATCGCGATTGACAGGTCCGTCGTGGCTGTCAGTCGCGATTGACTAGTCAGTCGCGATTGATAGAGGTTACGAAAAGTCAATTAGTCGTGGTCAAAGGGTCGTTGACTCTGTCGGTCGCGATTGATGTGTCGATCGCGATTGACAAGTCGGTCGCGAGGGTCTGTCCGTCGTGGTCAAACAATCGTTGACTGTGTCGGTCGCGATTGATGAGTCGATCGCGATTGATGACTCGATCGCGATTGACACGTGTCACGCGTATGGTCCGTCGGTCGTGGTCAATCGGTCGTTGACTCTGTCGGTCGCGATTGACAGAGCCGTCGTGGGCTGTCGATCGCGATTGACGTGTCGATCGCGATTGACAGATCTGTCCGTCGTGGTTTGTCGGTTGCGATTGACAGAAATCTGAGGAATTTCAAGAAACTAAACACATTTTTGGGAAGCTCTAGGCCTGTAGATCATGGTTTTGCACTTTGTTTGGTGACTTGAGCGTTTTTTCTGTCGGTCGCGATTGACAGAAGTCGGCGACACACAGACAGTTACTTCGAAATCCGTACCTGCGCAGAGTGTTGGGGACGATGATGTGACCTGTACCTGCAAGACAGCTCAAGAAACATGCAAAAACAGCACACGCAATTTCGCTCTCTCGCTCTCTCTCACAAGTGAAATGAGGGAAATGAGGTGGAGATGGTGATATACTCAAAAAAACTGAAATTTTCGCGATGATGGAAATGGAGGTGGAAGATGGTGATGATGATGATGGTGATGTGGATGGTGAAGAAAATACCCACAACTCCAACGCGTCAACTCTACGTCTTACCATCACACGCTCGTCCTCAAAGTTCGTTCCCCGGCAACGGCACCAAAATTTGGTGTAGCTCAGTGATGAGTAGCACCTCCTTTAATGTCAATCCGGGAAGACGTGAGGATGGTATGAAGACCTCGAGCAAGTGGCGGCACAAGTGCGTGAGTGAGAAGCACACAAACATGCACACACATACACACACACGTGCACACACGGCAAGACAAAGAGTGAGAATCAATGGAGTTCTTAGATTACTTTTCAAGAAGCTCTTACAAGTTTGTTTCAATTACAATCTAACCTCAAAAAAGAGCTCTCTAGCTCCTTTTATAGTTTTTGACTAGCTTTGGCCCTGTTCAGACCTAGTGTCCGGCCTAGTTAAAAATTAGGTTCCAGGGCTTATTTGAGGGCTCAAACGAGATCTAAAAATTACGAAAATTGGCAGGTAAATACTTCTAAAGCTCCTCAAGCTCAAGGACTCCTTGGCTTGCACAAAATGGAGCTACAAAAATATGAAATGGTATTTAGAATGGTGTTTAGTGATGAGAATCACTTTTAATTGGTGTAAGGGTTTTTGAAAAGTTAAAGGGTTGCCTAAGTGCTAGATTTGCGTGAATGCTCATACTTGCTTCTTCATGAGGAAAATTATTGGCCTATTTGCCAGATCTTCTTTGACTGCCATGTCTGCTTGTGCTGTCCCTTCGCTCTGACTCTCTTCGTCTTGTGGCTCCTTCGGTTCCCTGACTGCTGCCAACACATAGTGTCCATACCTTCCACATATATAGCAATTGTTCTTATTATCTTCACTCCTTTGTCTTTGGTTGTAGTTGTAGTAGCCTCTCGTACCTCTAGCGCTTGATCTTCCTCTTCCTCTTGTGTTGAAGAAGCCACTTGAAGTCCTTTGATCATCGCTCCTTCTTCCTCCACCTCTATTTGAACCTCTTCCACCTCTGTTTCCACCTCTTGATGATCCTACATAAAGAGCTTGTCCTTGAGATCCTTTTTGATTTGAAGTAGAACCATTTAGATTCATCTCCTCCGTGACCATGAGGGCAATAAGTTGATCAAAATCTGGTAATTCTCCTCTGACATAAACTGAAGTAATGAAGGGTTTCCATCTCTCATCATCTTTGAGTCCGTTGAGAGTATGTGCAACCAAGTCGTCGTCCTCCACATGAGCTTGAATTGATCCTAGTTGATCTGCAATCTCTTTAACTTTCAATATGTAATCATTGACCGATGTCCTTGTATCTTTCTTTATGTTATTCAACTCATTTTTGAGTTGAATCTTCCTTGCTCTTGTACCTATAGCATACAACCTTTCCAATGCAAGCCAAACATCTCTACTTGTGTCTAGATCTTGTATGTGTCCTACCATTGAATCTTGAATATTTTGTGATAAAATGAATATAACCCTTTTGTCTCTCTCATTCCAAAGTCTAAACTCCCTCAATTGTTGCTGATTTGGGTCCTCTGGTAATGTGGGTTTGATATCTGTGCCGTCAATCAAACCATACAAGCCT
>CM035407.1:213629087-213636587 GCA_020310875.1 Ceratopteris richardii | reverse complement strand
GAGAGCTTCCATCTCTTCATCCATGGCTTCTCTCCATTCTGGTTTGGTAATTGCTTCTTCATAGGTACCTGGTTCTTCATTAAACAAGTCCTTTGCAAGATATACAGAATGTTTAGTTACAAGTGATGTGCCATACCCAAATCTGATAGGCTTCTTCTTTTCTCTTTGAGATCTCCTCATTGCTTGAGTTGAGGATTCTGGTTTATCTTCAAGTTGCTTTATCTTCATCTTCCCTTTGGACTTCCAAGCCTTGAACTCTTCAAGATTTATTGTATCATCATCATCTGAGCTTGAATCTTCTTGCTGAATTGGTTCTTCCTTGGTGAGCTTTGGAAAATCTTCTTCCATGTCATAGGGTAGACTCACTTTCCTGCATTCATTCTCATACCAAGAGTCATTCTCATCAAAGATGACATCTCTGCTTACCTTAAAACCTTTTTTTGTTGGATTGTAGAATCTGTATCCCTTTTGGTTCAAATCATAACCAATGAAGATACATTTTTCAGCCTTGGGGTCTAGCTTTCCCCTTACCTGTGAGGGAATATGCACATATGCTACACAACCAAAGATTTTGCAATGATCCAGAGAGGGTCTCTTACCATGCCAAGCTTCATATGGTGTCATGCCATCAAGTGATTTGGATGGCAACCTGTTTATGAGATAGGTGGCAGTGGATACACTCTCTGTCCAAAGATAATTTGGTAACTTTTTCTCATTAAGCATAGACCTAGCTGTTTCTACTATGAGTCTATTTCTTCTTTCAGCTACCCCATTTTGTTCAGGTGAGTACCTTGTAGTAATCTCCCTTTTGATGCCTCTTTCCTGCAAGAAATCTTCAAACTCATTGGAGAAGTACTCTCCTCCACCATCTGACCTTAGCCTCTTCAAGCTTCTTCCTGTTTGATTTTCAACAAGTGCAAGATACCTCTTGAAACAATTAAAAAATTCATCTTTATGCTTCATAAAGTATAAAATGGTCCATCTGCTATAGTCATCAATGAAGGACACATAATACCTTGAACCTGAAATGGAAGGGTCCTTGCTAGGTCCCCAAACATCTGTGTGTATCAAGTCTAGGTAGTCTTCATGCATGAAACCTTTCCTTGAGTAGGGTAATCTGTGAGACTTACCAAATTGACATGATCCACACTTGTAAATCATGTGTTGCTTGGACACATTAGGTATCCCAAGCACACATTGATCCCTGCACATTTGCTTTAGGGTTCTTTCACCTATGTGCCCTAATCTCTTGTGCCATATTTCTAACTCTGAAAGTGTCTGATCCTTATAACTATACAAAGCACTGTTCTTAGTATCTTCTAGCTCAAATGTGAATAATCTACCTGATTTCTCCCCTTTGGCTATTCTTCTGAATCCATGTCTTGGGTCCTCCACATATGCTCCATGTTGTGTGAATCTGACCTGCAAACCTTTCTCCACAATCTGACCAACACTCATTAGATTCTTGGTGATGGTTGGTGTTGGTGCAAAACAAGCCTACACACATTGGCTTGGAACATTGGAACCTTGAAAGGCTAAAGCTTGTACCCTTGGAGGATGTATTTACATGAACATTGAACCATAGGAACCAATGCTTAATTGGTTATTACTTTTTATCCAATGTAAAAGTCAATCTGACTTAATCACTCATGTAATCACACCTACTAGTCTAAGTCGTGGAAAAAGCAGATGGTATGATTGACGGAATATCTCCCTAAGTTTAGTGGAGAGATTGAAGGGAGCCAAAACTTGAATTCAAAATTCAAACTCTTTCAAAACTCCTATAAAAAGCTATGTAAAAAGTCGCGAGTTAGTCTCTCACTCCCCGAGGCAATTCTGAGTCAATCATTGAGTGTGTGTGAGCTACACCCTAGCCTACACCTCTGAGTACCATTGAGCATCACATTACATGCCAATGGGAATGTACAATCATTAGATTTAATCAATATACATATATTCATAGTCTCTGTTTTCTCTGAGTGACTACCTCCAACTCTGTCAACTTCAAAGGAGCATATCTCAAGATCTACTGAACCAAATTGGATGATTCAAAGTGCATTGGATTTAGCTCAAAGTCTACTATACACCTACAAATTTTCAAGGCCATTGGATCTACCATCACAGAGAAATCTCAGTCGGGGTGCTCACTGGTCTGTAATTGTAAGTCTCCTAAAAAATCGGGGGTACATCTTATTTTGCTAAAGTGATTTCTCTGAGTGTGGTTTATCATTTTACTTCATTCCACTTGCAAATGAAAGCTTGCTAAGCTAATTGATTATGTCCAAAAGCAATTAGATCAATTTTAAGTGTGCTGGTCACACTGAGCATAACTCTGAGCAGGTGTCAGTACCAATATAGCAAGTTTTTCAGGATTCTTGAAATCACAAGTAGTCTGTTTTGATCTAATCATTACTCAACTCATTTCCAAAGTACATATAGCATATTTTGGTGTCATTTGGAAGCTCAAGGAGTCAACTAAGTATATCTGAAGAGAAAGGAGGGCAGGTGTGAAGCAGGTTTTGCAGCACCAGCTTGATCTTCTGAGTGCATCCAGCCATCACATCCAACAGTGGTATCAGAGCAAATAAGGTAATCATGGGTGATGGTTTCCCTTCCTTCATTGACAAATTGGACAGAAATAATTACCAGGCTTGGTCATTGAGAATGAAGACCTATCTACAAGGGAGAAGCTTGTATGGATACATATCAGGAGATGAGGAGTTGCCCTCATTCAAGACCAGAGGCCTACCAACAATGGATGAACATGAGAGGCTCAACCAATGGTGTGCAAAAGATGCTTTGGCAAGGTCATATCTTCTAAACTCTATTTCTGATTTCCTTCTACCTCATGTGAGGAATTGTAAGACTTCCCAAGAGACTTGGGAAACCTTGTCAACATACTTTTCATCAAGCACAAGGGCCAGAAAGAATCAGCTATGGATTGAGTTTACAACTCTTAGGAAGCAATCAAAACAATGTGTCTCAGATTTTGTCACCAAAGTCAAGGACATTGCAGATCAACTTGCAAGTGTTGGAGAAGAAATTGAGGAAGAGCAAATAGTCAGACAAGTGATCAATGGACTAAAGGCAGATGACAAGTGGGAGAGCTTTACCACAGCAATGGACTTGTACATGGACATCCAAGCACCTGATCTAACAACTCTGATTGGACAACTCTTTACACATGAAGCAAAGATCACAAAGAATGGAGAGCAATCAAAAGGTAACAATCCCTCTGCCCTATATACTGATAAGAAGACTAAAGACAAGGGTAAAAGCAAGAAGGTTGATGAAGAAGGCTCTACCTCCCAAGCAAATTATGCAGGGAGAGGTAGATCATCTAGAGGTAGGGGCAGAGGAGGTAAGTCAGGTAGGGGGAGACCCTATAATCAATCCCCATGCAATATCTGTGGCTTGTCTAACCATACCACAGATGAATGCTACAAAAACTACAAGAACCAAAGAGAAAGAGGTCACCAAAGAGGAGGATACTCTCAAGGCAGAGGTAGATTCAACCAATCTCAAGGTTACCATGGCTACAACAACAATTATAACAAAAACTACAATCACAATGGCAATTATCAAGGTGGATACAGAAATAGGAAAGACTACAACAATTATGCAGAGGAGCAAGATGATTCCTTGTTGATCATGAACATGACATCTAAATCAGGTATCAATGATGATCACTTATTCTATATTGATTCAGGTTGCTCTAACCATGTAGCTGGAAATGTTGCCTTACTCTCTGATTTGGAAGAACCCAAAGGCAAGCACCAAGTGCAGACAGGTGATGACACTAAACATTCAGTTGTTAAAGTAGGCAATGTCAAAACAAGTGATGGTAATCAGAATTTACTAAGCAGAGTGTTGTATGTTCCAACAATCACCAAGAATCTGATGAGTGTAGGTCAGATTGTGGAAAAAGGTCTACAGGTCAGGTTCACTCAACATGGTGCATATGTGGAGGATCCAAGACATGGATTCAGAAGGATAGCCAAGGGAGAGAAATCAGGTAGATTGTTCACCTTTGAACTTGAAGACACTAAGAATATTGCTTTGTACAACTATAAAGACCAAACCCTATCAGAATTGGAGATTTGGCACAAGAGATTAGGTCACATTGGAGAGAGGACCATAAAACAAATGAGCAGAGATCAATGTGTGCTTGGGATACCTAATGTATCCAAGCAACACATGATATACAAGTGTGGGGCTTGTCAATTTGGTAAGTCACACAGATTGCCCTATACCAAGAAAGGTTTTATGCATGAAGATTATTTGGAATTGGTGCATACAGATGTTTGGGGACCTAGCAAGGAGCCATCCATATCTGGATCAAGGTACTATGTGTCCTTTATTGATGACTATAGCAAATGGACTGTCTTATACTTCATGAAACATAAAGATGAAGTATTTAATTGTTTCAAAAGGTATCTTGCATTAGTTGAAAATCAAACAGGTAGACATTTGAAGAAACTAAGGTCAGATGGTGGTGGAGAATACTTCTCCAATGACTTTGAAGATTTCTTGCAGGAAAGAGGCATCAAGAGGGAGATTACTACAAGGTACTCACCTGAACAAAATGGGGTAGCTGAAAGGAGAAATAGACTCATTGTAGAGACAGCTAGATCTATGCTAAATGAAAAGAAATTGCCAAATTATCTATGGGCAGAGAGTGTATCTACTGCCACATATTTGATTAACAGGTTGCCATCAAAGACACTTGATGGAATGACACCCTATGAGGCTTGGCATGGTAAGAGACCATCTCTGGATCATTGCAAAATCTTTGGGTGTGTTGCATATGTGCATATTCCCTCACAGGTAAGGGGAAAGCTAGACCCTAAAGCTGAAAAGTGTATCTTCATTGGTTATGATTTGAACCAAAAGGGATACAGATTCTACAACCCCTCAAACAAAGGCTTCAAGGTAAGCAGAGATGTCATATTTGATGAGAATGATTCATGGTATGAAAATGAGTGCAGGAAAGTTAGCCTACCTTATGACATGGAAGAAGACTTTCCCAAGCTTATCAGGCAAGAACCAATTCAGAAAGAGGACACAAGCTCAGATGATGAAGACACCATCAACATTGAAGAATTCAAGGCTTGGAAATCAACAGGGAAGATGAAGATGAAGCAACTAGAAGACAATCCAGAATCCTCAACTCAAGCTATGAGGAGATATCAAAGAGAAAAGAAGAAACCTATTAGGTATGGGTATGATACTTCACTTGTAACCAAGCACTCTGTATATCTTGCAAAGGATATCTTGAATGAAGAACCAGGTACATTTGAAGAAGCAATTACTAAACCAGAATGGAAGGAAGCAATGGATGAAGAAATGGAGGCTCTCAAGGAGAGTGATACTTGGGACTTGGTACCCAAGAAGGACTCCATGAAGGTGATAGGATCCAGATGGATCTACAAACTCAAGAGGAACTCAGATGGTACAATAAACAGGTATAAAGCTAGGTTGGTAGACAAGGGTTTTGCACAAACCCAAGGCATTGATTATGAGGAGACATTTTCTCCTGTGGCCAAGATGCCAACTATCAGAGTTATGGTGAGTGTAGCTGCATCCAAAAATTGGAACATGTACCAATTGGATGTGAAGAATGCATTCTTGAATGGATGGATATCTGAAGAAGTCTACATGTCACAACCACCTGGCTATGAAGATCCCAATAAGGTAAATCATGTTTGTAAATTGAAGAAGGCTCTGTATGGATTGAAGCAGGCACCTAGAGCATGGAATTACAGGTTGACAACTTATCTCCTAGATCAAGGATTTGTGATGAGTAAAGCAGATACTTCATTGTTTATAAAGAGGAACAATTCAAAGGTAATATACTTGTGTGTCTATGTTGATGACATCATTATTACAGGAAATGATGTTCAGGGAATTAGACACATCAAAGGACAAATGATGAAGGAATTCAAGATCAATGATCTTGGATTATTGAAGTACTTCCTAGGACTTGAATTGGTCTACACAAACTCAGGTATCTTTATTACTCAGAAGAAGTACATTCAGGACATGGTCAAGAAGTTTAATTTGCAGGAAGCTAAAGTCTCAAACATTCCTATGGAGGTCAACCACAAACTCAGTGCACATGAAGGAGAAGAACTCAAGGATATTACAGGTTACCAAAGTTTGGTAGGTAGTCTAAATTATGCTACCTTAACCAGGATTGATATATCATATGGTGTTAGTGTACTCAGCCAATTTATGCATAAACCAAGAGTACCTCATTTGGAGGCAGCAAAGAAGATAGTAAAGTACCTAAAGGGAACACAAAATCATGGTTTGTACTTTCCATATTCATCAGACATTGATATTAAGGTATACTCAGATGCAGATTGGGCAGGTTGCAAGGATGACAGGAGGAGTACATCTGGTTACATATGTTTTGCAGGTGATAAACCAATTTCTTGGTCATCCAAGAAACAACCCACAGTAGCTTTGTCATCTACTGAGGCAGAATACAGAGGGCTAGCCAATGCCACTCAAGAAGCCATATGGTTGAAGCTATTATATTCAGAATTGGGTCTATACACAAGGCCACCAATCATATTTGGTGATAACACAAGTTCTCTTCACCTAGCAGCTAATCGAATTTATCATGCTAGGACAAAACACATAGAGGTTCACTACCACTATGTGAGGGAGAAGTTACTTAGCAAAGAAATTCAATTATCATATGTGTCTACTAATATACAATGTGCAGATTTGCTTACTAAAGCTCTGGATGGAAGCAAGCTATGCAGATTTAAATCCATGATTGGATTGCAGGAAATAATTGAAGACTAGAGATGAAGACTTGAGCCAAAGTGTTTGGCTTGAGGGGGAGCTGTTGGTGCAAAACAAGCCTACACACATTGGCTTGGAACATTGGAACCTTGGAAGGCTAAAGCTTGTACCCTTGGAGGATGTATTTACATGAACATTGAACCATAGGAACCAATGCTTAATTGGTTATTACTTTTTATCCAATGTAAAAGTCAATCTGACTTAATCACTCTTGTAATCACACCTACTAGTCTAAGTCGTGGAAAAAGCAGATGGTATGATTGAGGGAATATCTCCCTAAGTTTAGTGGAGAGATTGAAGGGAGCCAAAACTTGAATTCAAAATTCAAACTCTTTCAAAACTCCTATAAAAAGCTATGTAAAAAGTCGCGAGTTAGTCTCTCACTCCCCGAGGCAATTCTGAGTCAATCATTGAGTGTGTGTGAGCTACACCCTAGCCTACACCTCTGAGTACCATTGAGCATCACATTACATGCCAATGGGAATGTACAATCATTAGATTTAATCAATATACATATATTCATAGTCTCTGTTTTCTCTGAGTGACTACCTCCAACTCTGTCAACTTCAAAGGAGCATATCTCAAGATCTATTGAACCAAATTGGATGATTCAAAGTGCATTGGATTCAGCTCAAAGTCTACTATACAGCTACAAAGTTTCAAGGCCATTGGATCTACCATCAC
>CM035407.1:213589087-213594087 GCA_020310875.1 Ceratopteris richardii | reverse complement strand
TCTCAGGAGATGAGGAATTTCCCTCATTCAAAGCAAGAGGTTTGCCAACCAAGGAGGAACAAGAAAAACTCAACACATGGTGTGCAAGGGATGCATTGGCAAGGTCTTATTTCCTCAACTCTATATCTGACTTTCTTTTACCTCATATCAGAAATTGTAAGACTTCCCAAGAGACTTCGGAAACCTTGTCATCATATTTTTCTTCCAATACAAGGGCTAGGAAAAATCAGTTGTGGATTGAATTCACAACACTAAGAAAGCAACCTAAGCAAGCTGTTTCAGAATTTGTGACCAAGATCAAAGATGTTGCAGATCAGTTAGCAAGCATAGGAGAAGAGATTGAAGAAGAACAAATTTTAAGGCAGGTAATCAATGGAATCAAGGCTGATGACAAGTGGGAAAGCTTCACCATTGCAATGGATCTCTACATGGACATGCACACTCCAGATCTTACAACTCTCATGGGACAACTATTTACACATGAAGCAAAGCTTACCAAGAGTGGAGATACATCCAAAGGTAACAACTCTTCTGCCCTATACACTGATAAGAAATCTAAGGATAAAGGCAAGAGTAAAAAGGTGGAAGATGAAGGCTCTACCTCCCAAGCGAACTATGCAGGGAGAGGTAGATCTTCAAGAGGAAGGGGCAGAGGAGGTAAGCAAGGTAGGGGGAGACCCTATAACTCATCACCATGTAACATTTGTGGCTTATCAAATCACACCACAGATGAGTGTTACAGGAATTACAAAAATCAGAGAGGAAGAGGCTACCAAAGAGGTGGATACTCACAGTCTAGAGGAAGGTTCAACAATCACCAAGGCCACAACAACAATTACAACAACAACTACAACAACAATTACAATGGCAACTACCAAGGAGGATTGAGAAACAGAAAGGACTACAACAACTACACAGAGGAGCAGGATGACTCTCTCTTGATCATGAACATGACTTCAAAGTCAGGTACAAATGATGATCACTTATTTTATATTGATTCAGGGTGTTCAAATCATGTGGCTGGTAATGTTGCACTACTCTCTGATCTTGAGGAACCAAAAGGTAAACACCAAGTCCAAACAGGTGATGATACAAAGCATTCGTAGTTAAAGTTGGAAATGTGAAGACTTGTGATGGTAATCAAAATTTGTTAAGCAGGGTACTCTATGTACCAACCATTACAAAGAACTTAATGAGTGTTGGTCAGATTGTAGAGAAAGGGTTGCAGGTCTGATTCAAACAATATGGAGCATTTGTGGAGGACCCAAGACATGGATTCAAAAGGATAGCTAAAGGATAAAAATCAGGTAGACTTTTCACTTTTGAGTTGGAAGATACAAAGAACATTGCATTATACAGTTATAAAGATCAAACACTTTCAGAGCTTGAGATTTGGCACAAGAGATTAGGGCACATAGGAGAAAGGACCTTGAAGCAAATGTGCAGGGACCAATGTGTGCTTGGGATACCTAATGTATCCAAGCAACATATGATTTACAAGTGTGGTGCTTGTCAATTTGGTAAGTCTCACAGGTTACCCTTCTCCAAGAAAGGATATATGCATGAAGACTATCTAGAGCTTGTACACACAGATGTATGGGGACCTAGCAAAGACCCCTTAGTCTCAAGTTCAAGGTACTATGTGTCTTTTATTGATGATTATAGCAGATGGATTGTATTATACTTTATGAAGCACAAGGATGAGGTATTTAATTGTTTTAAGAAATATCTTGCACTAGTTGAAAATCAGACAGGAAGCAATTTGAAGAGGCTAAGGTCAAATGGAGGAGGTGAGTACTTCTCCAATGAATTTGAGGACCTCTTGCAGGACAGAGGCATCAAAAGGGAAATAACCACAAGGTACTCTCCTGAACAGAATGGGGTAGCTGAAAGAAGAAATAGGTTAATTCTTGAGGCAGCTAGATCTATGCTTAATGAGAAGAAATTACCTAACTATCTATGGGAAGAGAGTGTTTCTACTGCCACCTATCTCATAAACAGGTTACCATCAAAGTCACTTGATGGTATGACACCATATGAAGCATGGCATGGTAAGAGACCATCATTGGATCACTGCAAAATTTTTGGATGTGTAGCATATGTACACATTCCTTCACAGATAAGAGGAAAGCTAGATCCCAAGGCTGAAAAATGTATTTTCATTGGATATGATTTAAATAAAAAAGGTTACAAGTTTTA
Source organism: Ceratopteris richardii (assembly GCA_020310875.1). Lineage (NCBI taxonomy): Eukaryota > Viridiplantae > Streptophyta > Polypodiopsida > Polypodiales > Pteridaceae > Ceratopteris > Ceratopteris richardii. The sequence continues at coordinate 213,591,888 of CM035407.1, read as the reverse complement.
TAACCCTACCAATAAGGGATTTATGGTAAGCAGAGATGTGATCTTTGATGAGAATGATTCTTGGTATGAGAATGAATGCAGGAAGGTCAAACTACCCTATTATTTGGAAGAAGAATTTCCAAAACTTACAAAGGAGGAACCTACTCAGGATGGAGAGTCAAGTTCAGATGATGAAGATACAATCAACCTTGAAGAGTTCAAGGCATGGAAGTCCAAAGGCAAAATGAAGATGAAGAAGCTTGAGGACATACCAGAGTCTTCAACTCAATCAATCAGAAGGTCTCAAAGAGAAAGCAAAAAACCTATCAGATATGGGTATGATACATCTCTTGTTACTAAACATTCAATTTATCTTGCAAATGATTTGTCAAATGAAGAACCAGGTTCATATGAAGAAGCAATCACCAAATCAGAATGGAAAGAAGCTATGGATGAGGAGATTGAAGCACTCAAGGAGAGTGATACATGGGAGTTAGTACCCAAGAAGGACTCCATGAAGGTAATAGGATCCAGATGGATCTATAAATTGAAAAGAAATTTTGATGGCACAATTAACAGGTACAAGGACAGATTGGTAGCCAAGGGTTTTGCACAAACCCAAGGCATTGACCATGAAGAGACATTTTCTCCTGTGGCCAAGATGCCAACAATCAGAGTGTTGGTTAGTGTGGCTGCATCAAAGAATTGGAACATGTACCAATTGGATGTCAAGAATGCTTTCTTGAATGGATGGATTTCAGAAGAGGTTTATATGTCACAACCTCCTGGCTATGAAGATCCTAAGAAGGTAACTTATGTTTGCAAATTAAAGAAGGCTTTATATGGATTGAAGCAGGCACCTAGGGCATGGAATTACAGGCTAACTACATACCTCCAAGACCAAGGTTTTGTCATGAGTAAGGCTGACACTTCTCTGTTCATTAAGAGAAGTAATTCAGAGGTAATCTATCTTTGTGTTTATGTTGATGACATCATCATTACAGGCAATGATGTCAATGGAATCAAAAGCATCAAAAGCCAGATGATGAAGGAATTCAAGATCAATGATCTTGGATTATTGAAGTATTTTTTGGGACTTGAATTAGTTTACACTAATTTAGGAAGATACATTACTCAGAAAAAGTATGTACAAGATATGTTGAAGAAATTTCAATTGCAGGATGCTAAAGCAGCAAGCACTCCAATGGAGGTGAACTTAAAGATAAGTGCCCATGAAGGTGATGAAGTCCAAGACATTACAAGGTATCAAAGTATGGTAGCTAGCTTGAACTATGCTACTCTAACCAGAATTGACATTGCATATGGAGTTAGTGTGCTAAGTCAATTTATGCACAAGCCAAGGATACCTCACTTAGAGGCTTCCAAAAGAATCTTGAAGTATCTCAAGGGTACACAGAACCATGGTTTGTATTTTCCTTACACTTCAGATATTGATATAAAAGTTTATTCAGATGCAGATTCGGCAGGATGCAAGGATAATAGGAGAAGCACTTCAGGATACCTTTCTTTTGCAGGTGACAAACCAATTTCATGGTCTGCAAAGAAGCAACCAGCTGTTGCATTATCTTCTACAGAAGCAGAATATAGAGGGCTAGCTAATGCCACTCAAGAAGCAATTTGGATTAAGCTTTTGTTATACAGAATTGGGCTTATATACTAGGCCTCCAATTATCTTTGGAGATAATACAAGTTCTCTTCACCTTGCAGCTAATCCTATCTATCATGCCAGAAAAAATCATTTACCAAAGTGAGTCATGGAAAAAGTAGCCTATTTGATTGAGAGAATATCTCCAAGATTTTAGGACCTTGATCAAAGGAAGCCAAAATTTGAATTTGAATTCAAATTTTTGCACATATCCTATAAAAATGTACTTGGAAAAGTCGCGGGCAGATCACTTGACTCCTGAGCTCCATTCTTTTGTAATTGAGTGAGTGTGAGGACTATACCATAGCCTACACCTCTCTACACCATTAGGCTATGCTATCCATGCCAATGGGATTGTACACAAGTGTTAACTAATAGATACATTTATATCATTCATCTCTGTGTTCTCTACTAGTCTACTCAAACGTCTGTCAACTTGTCAAGGGCATATCTCTGTCAATACTACTCCAAATTCAGTGATTCGAATCTTGTTGGATTTAGCTTGAAGTCTACTACATGCTTTCAAAAATTGAAGACATTCCATTCAGCAGATTCAGAGAAATCGTCGTCGAGGTGCTCACTGGTCTATTTCTGCTACAGTCCTAAAAAGTCGGGGGTATAGCTAAGTTTGCTAAATTAATTTCTCTGAGTATAGTTTGTCATTTTACATCATTCACTTGCAAATGGTAGCTTAGTAAGTTAATTGAATACCCCTAGAAGGAATTTTATCAATTGCTACTGTGCTGGTCACACTGAGCAAAACATTCAGCAGGTGTGAAGACCAAAATAGAAGGTTTTCTTGCGTTTGTGACTTCCAAAGTTATCTGTTTTGATTGAATCATTGCACACATCATTTCCAAAGGACATAGACCATTTCTTGGTGTCATTGGAAAGCTAAGGAAGTCTACTAATCAAGTCTAAAGCAATAGAGGGCTGGTACAAAGTAGGTTTAGTAGTACCTACTCAGTTTCTTGGATCATGCATCCATCTTTCCCAACACAAATAATGATGAAAACCATAAATTCGATAGTGCATTGGTATTACACTACAAGTAGCAAGGCATGCATAGATAAATATAACTTAAAAATGGTATCTGACACCAAACAAACAGGCTCAAAAAAGAAAAACAATATTCAAACCACATCCACTCTTAAAA
>CM035407.1:213576587-213581587 GCA_020310875.1 Ceratopteris richardii | reverse complement strand
ATTTTGAAGTAGAGTGGCACTTAGGTGGAGACTTAAAGACTATCAAATGCATGTTAGGGTGCAAACAAGGTGCATCTACTCTCTATCCTTATCTATATTGCACACGAGGTTATAAACGAACAAAGAGAAAACAAAACAGCATAGATGATTTAGTTGATGACACAGATGCAACTCCATCTGCTGAATCGGATATACCTTTAATGAGGTGTCCCATGTTAGGTACACCTAATCATGACATGTCAGATAAGGATTGGAATCCCATTATTCCATTCCCTTAGTCAATTTCCACTTTTGCACCTTGCATGCCTTCATGAGAATTTTTGATAGACTATTAAAGCTCCATATAGAATACGCATTTGCCATGAAGCCAGTTGATAAATCTATTCAAGCTATAAAGAAATTGGAGGAACTTCTTGATTCAATTGGTTGTCATGGTGGAAATGTAACCCTAGTTGTTAAGAAAGTTGGAGAATCTCAAGATAGCTTGCAACAAGTGTCAATGACAGGGAATAAATCAAGACATTTTTTTAGAAGAGGTACTAGCACTCAAAATAATGAACGTTATGAGCTGTGGAAAGACCTATGCATGATCACAACAGACAATGACTCTCAAGTTGATCTTTGTAATAAGAGAAAGAAAGTTTGGTCGAGCTTTGATAAGTTGGTAGGCTTAATGGGTTGACTAGGTCTAGTGCTATTCAACGTCAAATGTTTCAAGAAACATTCGTGGAGTTCACCAAGTGTTTCATTCAATCTTGGGGAGAGAGCAATATAACACACTACATTGTAAGTGTAATCTTCTTCTACAAGTGTTCATTGCACTTACCTTTTTCCAATGTACTTAACAATTTTTAGCATATTTTGTTTGCACATGGAGCTTTTTTTCATGCATCAATATGGGTCATTAGAGATTTTCAGTACCCAAGGAATGGAAAAGTCACACTACAAAGTGAGGGGTGTCTACTTCAAAAACACCCAACATGGTGGTGGCCCAATGCAATCAAACTACATGGAGTAGATGTTTAATTGGTTTTACCGCACTACATTCTCGAGAAAGTTTTTTGTGGAACGACTTAGGGATTCAAAATTGGCACAACTTGCAAGAAATGGAAGTCATCGTTAGGTCCTCTTCATCATGCTCAGTGGCGTGCAAGGAGAAAACGAGAAGGCTCAGCTTGGAAGTAAAGTGAATTCATTATTTCCCATTATGTGGTTATACCTATGATTATTGTAATCTTGGTTTCAATGTGTTATTATTTAATATATAATATTCTGTATGGTTTTAAACAGGTTTTGTCCATTCTAGTGTGAACAAACAGTTTTTTAAAAAACTCTATAAATAGAGAGAACTCACTTCATCTCACACTTTTTGCAACTCAAGAGAATGGCACGCACCAAGCAAACTGCAAGGAAAGATCGCGTCTTCTTTCCTAGCCCTCATCTAGGAACACAACGCCCATCATGGTTGCAACCCCCCCAAAGACCTCGAAGTGGTTCCCAGAGCACATCTGTGCCTGTGCTACACGATGGCACACCACTTGGGAGCAATTCACTGCGAGAAAATGAAGTGTCCAATAGAAAGGAGTATTTCACTCCAAGACGATCAGAGTCCATTTCAGATGATGAGCCACCAACAAGGATACCCATCAAGTCAAGACCCAAATAGAAGTTGATCAGAAGGAGTGTACTAGAGAGCGAAGAAGAGTCATCCCCAAATGAGGAAAGCAACAATCAACCACCATGGAATGATATGCAAATTTCAACGAGCCATAGGGTGACACATGGAGGTAAGACACTTCCACAAGGACGAGGGCAAATACCAACAGAGGAGGAAAGAGAGCAAAGTCAACAACCACATCAACAACAAAATGTGCAAGATGAAGCTGGGCCCTCACATCGTGTACATCGGAGAAAAAAAAACTATCAACCACGACGTCGACCTCAACGCCAGCCAAACATACCTCCCAACACAAGAGCTCCACAAAGACGAACGAAGCACTACAGGGCTTTTGCAGAGATACGACACTACCAAAAGTCCGTTGAACTATTCATACCACGAAGAGCTTTTGCAAGGGTAATGAAAGAGGAACTACAAAGCTACCAAGGAGGTCTACGAATACAAGGGATAGCACTTGAAGCACTTCAAAAGGCAGCTGAGGCCTACCTCATCTCCATGCTTGAGGACTCTAACCTCTGTGCTATCCATGCCAAGAGAGTAACCATACAACCGAAGGACATTCAGCTAGCAAGAAGAATTAGAGGAAATAACCCATGATGTGTATATTATACCCTATGATAGGCCTACTTTGCGATGTAATACAATGGATAATAGAAAATTTTGTTTTAACCTATATTCTTTGTCTCTTTTTTTTCTCTGACTCTCTCTCTCTCTTTCAGTCAATTATATATGGATTCAGTTAAACATGCATGCACTTGCCTATTGTTTTGTGACTAGATATGTTCCTTTTCTACCTATTGATGTCCCACATGTCCTTTTCATACCTAAAAACCCCAGCCACAAAAACGCGGGATTCAGCCCTGTAAACTTTTTGCAGGGCTGATTCTTGCGTTTCTGTGGCTGGGGTTTTTTTTGCATTATTTGGTCTTGTGTAAGCATAAAAGGTATGGTAGAGATGTAATGGTCTTGTAATTAAGAGGTTATACACTACAGGTAATCATTGTATGCATAAAAGGTATGGATGAGATCTTTGATCTAGTTAAAGCTGAGGTTATATCCTACTGGTAATCTTTGGTCTTGATTCTACCAAAACCAAGTGAAAATCTAGAATTACATACTTTCCTATGTTTTGTAGCACCTAAAAACACCAGATAAGGCCAAAAAAGCCCCAGCAACAAAAGCGCGGGAAACAGCCCTGCAAAATTTTTGCAGGGCTGTTTCCCGCGTTTCTGTGGCTGGGGCTTTTTTGGCCTTTTTAATGCATATAATTATACAAAGGACCAAAGGACAATACAAAGACTTCAAATTAGATACAATTTGTGGAGAGAAGATAAGTTCAATTTTTTAGCACATTCATATACAGGACTAGACAAATGATGAAAAAAAAGGTTTGTATTATCAAGACATTACATCATTTCTCAGCTGCCTTCAATTTCTCTACAACTTTCTTTCTCCTTTGTAGAGATTGAGGCACCTGGTAAGTCAATATAGATCTTGATATTACATGGGGGTCTTGCATTCCAAGACCCATGGCGATACCTATTTGCCCTAATACTTTTCCTCTAAAATTAAGTCCTAATGTAGTTACAACTAAGGATTTCCTAACCAAAATGACACAATTACTGCCTTGGGTAATTGTACATAAACACAAAATCTTGCTAAGGGCCTTCAATCACCGTCATGAAGTGCCCATCTAGACTATAGTCTTTGTGTATGATAACAAAATCATCCTTTGGCAACTTTTCGATGTAGTTTGCCAAGGATGCACCACTCCCGCGAGAAGCTCAATCCCCACCAGATCTTGATGTGAACTTGTCAAGCTCAATTGCTTCCTGTTAAGAAAAAATGAGAATTCAAGCTCTTACAATGTTAACTTAAATTATCCATTTATTTAATTCAATTACCAGTTACATCATGAAGCTTGTCTTTTTCCTCCCCTCTTCTAGGGGCATCAAGATCAATGCTAGAGTGGGCCATGCCACTCTGCTCTGCTACAGGGGATGTAGGAATTTTTTGCTTCATTATCCTCTCTCGTGCTGCACTGAACTCCTCCTCCATAGTAGAATTGTTGTCATCATTTAAAATATCAGCACACACCATTGCTATGGTGTCTGCCACAGAATCCCCGAGGGGGATTGACTTCTTTCCAAGTATGTCAGATGTGTTGTCAAGTGGAACATCTGACATTGTGGAAAAAATACTCAAACATTCATCTAGACATAGACCGAATGCCATCTCAATGTCATGAAGTAAAATAAATTCCTCTCCATCCACAATGATGCTGGAGAGATATTCAAGTTCCACCTCTGGTAATGTGGGCTCAGAGGGGTTGAGATTTGAAGGGAGGGCCTCCTCCATGCTTGATTGCACCCGTAGTTTATCCTCAACACCACCAGGAAATTCTTGGTGGATTGTAATGCTTTCTTTGGCAAAGTTTATGGCCTCTGGTTGAGGCTCATTCTTCTCCTTAACAAAACCCCTAGTGATAGGTGTAGGCTCGGGCTCCTCATTAATGATAAAATATGTTGTTGCAATGTAGGATAGGTACTTTGTACCCATCCTCTTCTTTTTGTTAAGTTTTTTTACTAATGGCACAGATTCATCTAGTAAGTGCCCTGCAGTTTCAGCAATTGCCATGAAGCGCTTAAGGCGCTTCATGAAGGCTTCATCGTCTCTATGTGTGTAGAGTAGAAGGTCACATGGGACCCATTTACCCTCATAAGGTGGTATTTCTATAGAGAAATGCAAGATGTAGTACTCAAGGAACTCTATGATTTCCTTGAGCACATCAGAGTTCAGTTGAATTGTTTTGTCTAGATCAAGGACTCTAGACAGTAGGTCATACAAGTGGTTTTGACCTTTGAACTCAGTTGATTCCAAGAACTCATTGAAGAGTTCACGTGGACGTTTGGGTTGCAGGGTACTGGAGGATGCGGCAGCCATTGCGCCTGATGCTAGCTTGTGTGCGTGCTCTACAAGTGATTGTAGCTCTTCTTGGTTGCAGAAGTGAGAAATCAGAGAATAAGTGTTGCTTTTATAGTAGTTTCAAAATTTTAAAGTGAGTGAGACCCATTTTAAAACTAAAACTAATACCTTCAAATAAAACAATCATGCACAAAACTCTCAGAAAAAAAACTTTTGCTCATAAAAAAGATTGAACGGAATCATTAACCAAAATAAGATACACCACAACACAATAGAAAAAATAAATTCTCAGAACTTTAAAATTATAATAAATTGCCATTGGAAAAACCAAAGATTTGGCAAATTGTACATCATATTGAGATAAAAAAAAGTTACATGCTACATGTCTTGCATGTTA
>CM035407.1:213544087-213561587 GCA_020310875.1 Ceratopteris richardii | reverse complement strand
GGACAATGCATGAATTGAGACAAAACTCCAACTACATATGACAAGTTAGGTCTAGTTAAAGTAGCATAAATCAAACTACCAACCAAACTTTGATATAGCTTCATATCTTTGAACTCTTCTCCTCCATATCTGCTTAACTTGTGATTCACCTCCATTGGAGTACGTGCTACCCTGCAATCATCCATTTTAAACTTGATCAACAAGTTCTTCAAATACCTTTCTTGAGTCACATACACTCCATGTTGAGTGTGTGAAATCTCCATGCCCAAGAAATATGACAAGTCTCCCAAATCATTGATCTTGAATTCTTTCTCCATTTGCTTCTTTAGGCTTTGAATGCCTTTCTCATCTGTACCTGTAAGAATTATATCATCAATAGATACTTGGAATCCAATTTCTTTCAAGAACTTCATAAGTCTATAATTCCATGCCCTTGGGGCCTGCTTCAAACCATACAAAGCTCTCTTGATCTTGCACACATGATCTGGATACCTTTCATCTTTGAATCCTTGTGGTTGCTCCATGAAAACATTATCTGAAATATAACCATTTAAAAAAGCATTCTTCACATCTAATTGACGTAACTTCCAACCTTTACATGCAGCAATAGCTATGAGTGTCCTGATGATTGTCATCTTTGCCATAGGACTATAGGTCTCATCATAATCTATACCATATGTCTTAGCAAAACCCTTCACAACAAGTCTAGCTTTATACCTAGACACACTTCCATCTACAAACCTCTTTGTCTTGTAGACCCATTTGCATCCAATGATCTTCTGGCTATTTGGTTTAGGAACCAACTCCCATGTCTGATTCTCCAGCAATGCATCATACTCTTCCTGCATAGCTTTCTCCCAATTTTCCTTACCTTTTGCCTCTTCATATGTAGAAGGGTCTTCATCTACCTTTACCATATAAGCATAATCTTTGGTAGCCAAAAAAGAAGTGTGATAGCTATACCTTGTAGGTTGCCATTTGTGTCTTGATGACCTTCTAAGTTCTCCACTCCTTGAGGTTTCTGGTTCATCACACTGTGGATCAAACCTTGGAACTTCTTCAACTTCAACCTGCACTTCATTATTCTCCTCTTCATCAAATATTTGAACCTTTGATTTACCTTTCTTTTGATTCACAACTTCTTCATCACCTGCATTAATATTGATTGTACGTGCATACCAAGTAGCTTGCTCATCAAATGTAACATCCTTTGATACAAGGAATTGTTTTGTGGATGGACTCCACAACCTATATCCCATCTGCTTATCATCATAACCAATGAATACATACTTTTCAGCATTAGGTTCCAATTTATGCCTCAATTGTGATGGCACATATGCATATGCCAAACATCCAAATACTTTGCAATGATCTAGAGTAGGTATCTTACCCCACCATGCCTCATATGGTGTCATACCTTGCAAAGCTTTACATGGTAACCTATTAACCAAATAAGTAGCTGTATTTACAGCCTCAGCCCACAAGTAATTTGGACAATTTTTCTCCTTCATCATGGATCTTGCAAACTCAACAAGAGTTCTATTTCTTCTCTTTGCTACACCATTTTGTTGAGGAGAGTACCTGCAAGTAATTTCCCTTTTTATACCTGCATTCCACAAGTAATCACTGAACTCATTAGAGAAATACTCTCCCCCTCCATCTGACCTTAGTCTCTTCAAATTATGACCTGTAATTCTCTTTGCATACACATGATAATGTTTGAATGTATTGAATACCTCTGACTTATCTTTGATCACATAGATAGTGATCCATCTGGTAGCATCATCAACATAAATCACATAATACCTTGAACTATTGATACTGAAATCTTTTGATGGTCCCCACACATCTGTGTGTACCAATTCAATCTTCTCTGAATACATGAAGCCATGCTTGGAATAAGATTGCTTATAAGCCTTACCTAATTGACATGCCTCACATCTGTATGTCATATGTTGACATGCAACATTAGGCAATCCAAGCACTGAAACATTGTTAATCATATCTTTGATACCTCTTTCATTAAAATGTCCAAGTCTTTTGTGCCAAAGATCTAACTCAGAGATCTTATGTCCTCCATAGGTGAACAAGGCATTGTTGGGAAAAATGGATGGATGATCCAAGAGATTGAGTAGGTACTGCTAAAACCTGCTTTGTACCAGCCCTCTTTAGCTTCAAACTTGATTAGTAGACTTCCTTAGCTTCCCAATGACACCAAGAAATAGCCTATGTCCTTTGGAAATGATGTGTGCAATGATTGAATCAAAACAGATAACTTTGGAAGTCACAAAGTCAAGAAAACCTTCTATTTTGGTCTTGATACCTGCTCAATGTTTTGCTCAGTGTGACCAGCACAGTAGCGATTGATAAACTTCCTTCTAGGGGTATTCCATTAGCTTAGTAAGCTAACATTTGCTAGTGGAATGATGTAAAATGACAAACTATACTCAGAGAATTTTATTTAGCAAAATTAGCTATACCCCCGACTTTTTAGGAATGTAGCAGAGATATACCAGTGAGCACCTCGACGACGATTTCTCTGAATTTGCTAACTGAAATCACTTCAAACTTTTTCAGCATGTAGATGTCTTTGAGCTGAATCCAACAAGCTTTGAATCACTGAATTTGGAGTAGTATTGACCGAGATATGCCCTTGACAAGTTAACAGACTTTGGAGTAGACAAGCAGTGAATACAGAGATGAATGATGTAAATGTATCTATTGATTAGCAATTGTGTACAATCCCATTGACATGTCTAGCATTGCCAAATGGTGTAGAGAGGTGTAGGCTATGGTATAGTCCTTACACACACTCAAGCTCAACAGAATGAGCCTCGGGAATGGAGTGATCTACCCGTGACTTTTTCACATCCAATTTTATAGGAAATGACTTAGGATTTGAATTCAAATTCAAATCTTTGGCTTCCTACGATCAAGCATCTAAAAGTTTGGAGATATTCTCTCAATCAAGTGATCTACTTTTCCACGAATCACTTAGGTAGGTGATTACAAAAGATTCTAAGTCAAATTAGACTTTTACAATGAGGTAAAGTGGTAATAAACCACTAGCATATGTTCCTATGGTTCTTCATGCATGTGGAGTCTTCATGATGTCTTCCAAGCCAAATGTGTAGGCTTGTGATTTACACCAACAGCTCCCCCTCAAGCCAAACATTTTGGCTTAAGTCTTCATCTTCAATCTTCAAGTACATCTTGCAATCCAATCATAGATTTGAACCTGCAAAGTTTGATCCCATCCAAATCTTTAGTCAGCAAATCTGCACATTGCATGTTGGTTGACACATAGGTCAGCTGAATGTCCTTTCTTAGCAACTTCTCTCTCACATAATGATAATGAACTTGTATGTGTTTGGTCCTGGCATGATAGATAGGATTAGCTGCAAGGTGAAGAGAACTTGTATTATCTCCAAAGATAATTGGAGGCCTAGTATATAAGCCCAATTCTGAATACAAAAGCTTAATCCAAATTGCTTCTTGAGTGGCATTAGCTAGCCCTCTATACTCTGCTTCTATAGAAGACAATGCAACAGTTGGTTGCTTCTTTGCAGACCATGAAATTGGTTTGTCACCTGCAAAAGAAATGTATCCTGAAGTGCTTCTCCTATCATCCTTGCATCCTGCCCAATCTGCATCTGAATAAACTTTTATGTCAATATCTGAAGTGTAAGGAAAGTACAAACCATGGTTCTGTGTACCCTTGAGATACTTCAAGATTCTTTTGGCAGCCTCTAAGTGAGGTATCCTTGGCTTGTGCATAAATTGATTTAGCACACTAACTCCATATGCAATGTAAATTCTAGTTAAGGTAGCATAGTTCAAGCTACCTACCATACTTTGATAACCTGTAATGTCTTGGACTTCATCACCTTCATGGGCACTTAGCTTTAAGTTCACCTCCATTGGAGTGCTTGCTGTAGCATCATGCAAGTGAAATTTCTTCAACATGTCCTGCACATCTTCTTCTGAGTAATGTATATTCCTGAATTAGTGTAAACTAATTCAAGTCCCAAAAAATACTTCAATAATCCAAGATCATTGATCTTGAATTCCTTCATCATCTGGCTTTTGATGCTTCTGATTTCATTTACATCATTGCCTGTAATGATGATGTCATCAACATAAACACAAAGATAGATTACCTTTGAATTACTTCTCTTAATGAACAGAGAAGTGTCAGCCTTACTCATGACAAAACCTTGGTCTTGGAGGTATGTAGTTAGCCTGTAATTCCATGCCCTAGGTGCCTGCTTCAATCCATATAAAGCCTTCTTTAATTTGCAAACATAAGTTACCTTAGCCAGGAGATTGTGACATTTAAACCTCTTCTGAAATCCATCCATTCAAGAAAGCATTCTTGACATCCAATTGGTACATGTTCCAATTCTTTGATGCAGCCACACTCACCAACCCCTCTGATTGTTGGCATCTTGGCCACAGGAGAAAATGTTTCTTCATAGTCAATGCCTTGGGTGTGTGCAAAACCCTTGGCTACTAATCTGGCCTTGTACCTATTAATTGTGCCATCAGGATTTCTTTTCAATTTATAGATCCATCTGGATCCTATTACCTTCATGGAGTCCTTCTTGGGTACTAACTCCCATGTATCACTCTCCTTGAGTGCTTCAATCTCCTCATCCATAGCATCCTTCCATTCTAATTTTGTGATTGCTTCTTCATAAGATCTTGGTTCTTCATTTAGCAAATCCTTTGCAAGATAAATTGAATGTTTAGTAACAAGAGATGTATCATACCCATATCTGATAGGTTTTTTGCTCTCTCTTTGAGACCTTCTGATTGATTGAGTTGAAGATTCTGGTATGTCCTCAAGCTTCTTCATCTTCATTTTGCCTTTGGACTTCCATGCCTTGAACTCTTCAAGGTTGATTGTATCTTCATCATCTGAAATTGAGTCTTCTTTTTAAGTTGGTTCCTCCTTTGTAAGTTTTGGAAATTCCTCTTCCAAATCATAGGGTAGTTTGACCTTCCTGCATTCATTCTCATACCAAGAATCATTCTCATCAAAGATCACATCTCTTCTTACCATAAATCCCTTGTTGGTAGGGTTATAAAACCTGTAACCTTTTTTATTTAAATCATATCCAATGTACCTGTGACGGAATGTGTACATATGCTACACATCCAAAAATTTTGCAGTGATCCAATGATGGTCTCTTACCATGCCATGCTTCATATGGTGTCATACCATCAAGTGACTTTGATGGTAACGTGTTTATGAGATAGGTGGTAGTAGAGACACTCTCTGCCCATAGATAGTGAGGTAATTTCTTCTCATTAAGCATAGATCTAGCTGTCTCAACTATTAATCTATTTCTTCTTTCAGCTACCCCATTCTGTTCAGGAGAGTACCTTGTGGTTATTTCCCTTTTGATGCCTCTGTCCTGCAAGAAGTCCTCAAATTCATTGGAGAAGTACTCACCTCCTCCATCTGACCTTAGCCTCTTTAAATTCCTTCCTGTCTGATTTTCAACTAATGCAAGATATTTCTTAAAACAATTAAATACTTCATCCTTGTGCTTCATAAAGTATAATACAGTACATCTTCTATATTCATCAATAAAAGACACATAGTACCTTGAACCTGAGACTGAGGGGTCTTTGCTAGGTCCCCATACATCTGTGTGTACAAGCTCTAGATAGTCTTCATGCATATATCCTTTCTTGGAGAAGGGTAACCTGTGAGACTTACCAAATTGACAAGCACCACACTTGTAAATCATATGTTGCTTGGATACATTAGGTATCCCAAGCACACATTGGTCCCTGCACATTTGCTTCAAGGTCCTTTCTCCTATGTGCCCTATTCTCTTATGCCAAATCTCAAGCTCTGAAAGTGTTTGATCTTTATAACTGTATAATGCAATGTTCTTTGTATCTTCCAATTCAAAAGTAAAGTCTACCTGATTTTTCTCCTTTAGCTATCCTTTTGAATCCATGACTTGGGTCCTCCACAAATGCTCCATACTGATTGAATCTGACCTGCAACCCTTTCTCTACAATCTGACCAACACTCATTAAGTTCTTTGTAATTGTAGGTACATAAAGTACTCTGCTCAACAAATTCTGATTACCATCACAAGTTTTCACATTTCCAACTTTAACTACAGAATGCTTTGTATCATTACCTCTTTGGACTTGGTGTTTACCTTTTGGTTCCTCAAGATCAGAGAGTAGTGCCACATTAACAGCCACATGATTTGAACACCCTGAATCAATATAAAATAGGTGATCATCATTTGTACCTAACTTTGAAGTCATGTTCATGATCAAGAGAGAGTCATCCTGCTCCTCTCTGTAGTTGTTGTAGTCCTTTCTGTTTGTGAATCCTCCTTGGTAGTTGCCATTGTAATTGTTGTTGTAGTTGTTGTTATAATTGTTGTTGTGGCCTTGGTGATGGTTGAACCTTCCTCTAGACTGAAAGTATCCACCTCTCTGGTAGCCTCTTCCTCTCTGATTTTTGTAATTCTTGTAACACTCATCTGTGGTGTGGTTTGACAAACCACAAATGTTACATGGTGATGAGTTATAGGGTCTCCCCCTACCTTGCTTACCTCGTCTGCCCCTACCTCTTGAAGATCTAGCTCTCCCTGCATAGTTGGCTTGGGAGGTAGAGCATTCATCTTCCACCTTCTTACTCTTGCCTTTATCCTTAGATTTCTTATCAGTGTATAGGGCAGAAGATTTGTTACCTTTGGTAGTATCTCCACTCTTGGTAAGCTTTGCTTCATGTGTGAATAGTTGACCCATGAGAGTTGTAAGATCTGGAGTGTGCATGTCCATGTAGAGATCCATTGCAGTGGTGAAGCTTTCCCACTTGTCATCAGCCTTGATTCCATTAATTACCTACCTTACAATTTGTTCTTCTTCAATTTCTTCTCCTATGCTTGCTAACTGATCTGCAACATCTTTGATCTTGGTCACAAATTTTGAAACAGCTTGCTTAGGTTGCTTCCTTAGTGTTGTGAATTCAATCCACAACTGATTTTTCCTAGCCCTTGTATTAGAGGAAAAATATGATGACAAGGTTTCCCAAGTCTCTTGGGAAGTCTTACAATTTCTGATATGAGGTAAAAGAAAGTCAGATATAGAGTTGAGTAAATAGGACCTTGCCAATGCATCCCTTGCACACCATGTGTTGAGTTTTTCTTGCTCCTCCTTGGTTGGCAAACCTCTTGCTTTGAATGAGGGCAATTCCTCATCTCCTGAGATGTATCCATAGAGACTCCTTCCTTGTAAGTAGGTCTTCATCCTCAGAGACCATGCTTGATAGTTGTTCCTGTCCAATTTGTTAATAAATGAAGGAAAACCATCTCCCATTTTACCTTATTTGCTTTGATACCATTGTTGGGAAAAATGGATGGATGATCCAAGAGATTGAGTAGGTACTGCTAAAACCTGCTTTGTACCAGCCCTCTTTAGCTTCAGACTTGATTAGTAGACTTCCTTATCTTCCCAATGACACCAAGAAATAGCCTATGTCCTTTGGAAATGATGTGTGCAATGATTGAATCAAAACAGATAACTTTGGAAGTCACAAAGTCAAGAAAACCTTCTATTTTGGTCTTGACACCTGCTCAATGTTTTGCTCAGTGTGACCAGCACAGTAGCAATTGATAAAATTCCTTCTAGGGGTATTCAACTAGCTTAGTAAGCTAACATTTGCAAGTGGAATGATGTGAAATGACAAAATATACTCAGAGAAATTGATTTAGCAAAATTAGTTATACCCCTGACTTTTTAGGACTGTAGCAGAGATAGACCAGTGAGCACCTCGACGACGATTTCTCTGAATTGGCTAACTGAAATCACTTCAAACTTTGTCAGCATGTAGATGACTTTGAGCTGAATCCAAGAAGCTTTGAATCACTGAATTTGGAGTAGTATTGACCGAGATATGTCCTTGACAAGTTAAGAGACTTTGGAGTAGACAAGCAGTGAATACAGAGATGAATGATGTAAATGTATCTATTGATTAACAATTGTGTACAATCCCATTGACATGTCTATCATTGCCAAATGGTGTAGAGAGGTGTAGGCTATGGTATAGTCCTTACACACACTCAAGCTCAACAGAATGAGCCTCGAGAATGGAGTGATCTACCCGTGACTTTTTCACATCCAATTTTATAGGAAATGACTTAGGATTTGAATTCAAATTCAAGTCTTTGGCTTCCTATGATCAAGCATCTAAAAGTTTGGAGATATTCTCTCAATCAAGTGATCTACTTTTCCACTAATCACTTAGGTAGGTGATTACAAAAGATTCTAAGTCAAATTAGACTTTTACAATGAGGTAAAGTGGTAATAAACCACTAGCATATGTTCCTATGGTTCTTCATGCATGTGGAGTCTTCATGATGTCTTCCAAGCCAAATGTGTAGGCTTGTGATTTACACCAACAGGCATGACCAACATTACCTTGGATCTTCAATGTGACCAATCTTCCTTCTTTCTTCCCTAAAACAATCTGTTTATACCCATTACTAGGGTCTTCCACAAACACTCCTTCATTAGTGAATCTAACTTCATAACCTTTTTCAACAATTTGTCCAACACTTATCAAATTCTTAGGAATTGTAGGAACATACAAAACCTCACTCAAGATGGTGCTACCATCCTTGGCCTTCACTGATCCAATTGACTTCACATTGTGCTTTGTATTGTCACCTGTTTGAACTACATGATTAGTTACGTTATTCTCCAAATCAGTCATCAAAGCTATGTTGCCACTCAAGTGATTGCTACACCCTGAGTCAATGTAGAAGACTCTTTGGTCTTCACTTTGCCTTTCACAAGTTGCATTCATTATCAATGTTGAATCCTCCTTCTGATCTGAAGCATAATTGTAGTAGGTATTGTTGTATTGTTGACTTTGGAATCCTCTACCTACATTTCTTCCAAAGTAACCTCTACTACCTCTACCTTTGAAATTATCTCTTTGATTTCTGCCACCTTTTCCTCTTGAATTAAAGTTCTGATTATATCCACCATTACTCTGAGTATTATGCCAACAATCATTAGCTAAGTGATTTGTCTTACCACAAATCCAGCAAGCT
The DNA here is from genome assembly GCA_020310875.1 of Ceratopteris richardii. NCBI lineage: Eukaryota > Viridiplantae > Streptophyta > Polypodiopsida > Polypodiales > Pteridaceae > Ceratopteris > Ceratopteris richardii. Next base: position 213,552,492 of record CM035407.1, on the reverse strand, counting down.
CTGACTCCATCTTTATTACTCCTGCCTCTTCCTCTACCTTTGCCACCTCCTCTTCCTCTTAGGAAGTTAGCTTGGCTAGTTGTACCTTCATCCTCATTTGTTTTTTGCTTTCCTTTGATATTCTTCTTCTTATCCTTTGAATACATTGCATGACCTGTACTCTTGTCACCTTCACCTTTGACATCCTGCTCAAAGGTTAACATATGTCCTAGCAATTGATTTAAGTTAGGAGTAAAATGATCGAGTGATAATTCAGTAGACAAAATGAATGGCTTCCATTTGTCATCACCTCTCAAACCTGTGAGGATTTGCCTTACCAATTTATCCTCCTCAATGTCTTCATCAACTGCTCCTAATGCATCTGCAATGTCCTTCATCCTTGTTACATAGTCTGAGATGGATTGAGAGGCCTTCTTCTTGAAAGTGGTAAATTCTGCCCACAAAGATGCCTTCCTTGACTTTGTGGTGTTTTGGAAATGCTCCTCCAAAGCATTCCATATATCACTTGCACTTTCAAGACCTCTAATGTGAGGTAGTAAGTAGTCATTGACTGCCATATAGATAATGCTCCTAGCTTGAGCATCTCTCTTCATCCAGTTCTTTCAAATCTGATAATTCCTCCCTAGTTGGAACACTAGGATCTCTGAATTGAGGCTTTTCTTCTTCACCTGTAATACAAGCTATCAAGTGTTTGCTCATAGTATGAGATTCCATCCTCATTGACCATGCTCGATAGTTCTCTCTATCCAACTTCTCTATTTGAAGAGAATGTCCCATTCTTTCTTCACCTATATTTAATTCTTCAAACTTTATGAGTAACAGATGTACCTTTACTTCAAATAATGTTCCATTTGTCTTTCTTGATGTCGTATGACCTCCTTCTCAAGCTTTTCCCTCAAGCTTTCACCTCTTGAATCTTCAGATGTTGAAATCTTTGCAGTTGTAGCAGTCGGGATCCTCCTTCCTTCAATTTTGATGCTTCCTGCTCTGATACCACTGATGGAGAGTATTAATCTCCAAAAGAACAAGATGAAAAGTGTATCTTCATTGGTTATGATTTGAATCAGAAGGGATACAGGTTCTATAACCCCTCAAACAAAGGCTTCAAGGTAAGCAGAGATGTCATCTTTGATGAGAATGATTCATGGTATGAGAATGAGTGCAGGAAAGTTAGTCTACCTTATGACATGGAAGAAGATTTTCCCAAACTTATCAGGCAAGAATCAATTCAGAAAGAAGACACAAGCTCAGAAGATGAAGACACCATCAACATTGAAGAGTTCAAGGCTTGGAAATCCAAAGGGAAGATGAAGATGAAGCAACTAGAAGATAATCCAGAATCCTCAACTCAAGCTATGAGGAGATCTCAGAGAGAAAAGAAAAAACCTATTAGGTATGGGTATGATACTTCACTTATAACCAAGCACTCTGTATATCTTGCAAAGGATCTCTTGAATGAAGAACCAGGTACATTTGAAGAAGCAATTACTAAACCAGAATGGAAGGAAGCAATGGATGAAGAAATGGAGGCTCTCAAGGAGAGTGATACTTGGGACTTGGTACCCAAGAAGGACTCATGAAGGTGATAGGATCCAGATGGATCTACAAACTCAAGAGGAACTCAGATGGTACAATAAACAGGTATAAAGCTAGGTTGGTAGCCAAGGGTTTTGCACAAACCCAAGGCATTGATTATGAGGAGACATTTTCTCCTGTGGCCAAGATGCCAACTATCAGGGTTATGGTGAGTGTAGTTGCATCCAAGAATTGGAACATGTACCAATTGGATGTGAAGAATGCATTCTTGAATGGATGGATATCTGAAGAAGTCTACATGTCACAACCACCTGGCTATGAAGATCCCAATAAGGTAAATCATGTTTGTAAATTGAAGAAGGCTCTGTATGGATTGAAGCAGGCACCTAGAGCATGGAATTACAGGTTGACAACCTATCTCCTAGACCAAGGATTCATAATGAGTAAAGCAGATACTTCATTGTTTATCAAAAGGAACAATTCAGAGGTAATATATTTGTGTGTCTATGTTGATGACATCATTATTACAGGAAATGATGTTCAGGGAATAAGACACATCAAAGGACAGATGATGAAGGAATTCAAGATCAATGATCTTGGATTATTAAAGTACTTCCTAGGACTAGAATTGGTGTATACAAATTCAGGTATCTTTATTACTCAGAAGTACATTCAGGACATGGTCAAGAAGTTTAATTTGCAGGAAGCTAAAGTCTCAAACATTCCTATGGAGGTCAACCACAAACTCAGTGCACATGAAGGAGAAGAACTCAAAGATATTACAGGTTACCAAAGTTTGGTAGGTAGTCTAAATTATGCTACCTTAACCAGGATTGATATATCATATGGTGTTAGTGTACTTAGCCAATTTATGCACAAACCAAGAATACCTCATTTAGAGGCAGCAAAGAAGATAGTAAAGTACCTAAAGGGAACACAAAATCATGGTTTGTACTTCCCATATTCATCAGACATTGATATTAAGGTGTATTCAGATGCAGATTGGGCAGGTTGCAAGGATGACAGGAGAAGTACATCTGGTTACATATGTTTTGCAGGTGATAAACCAATTTCTTGGTCATCCAAGAAACAACCCACAATAGCTTTATCATCTACTGAGGCAGAATATAGAGGGCTAGCCAATGCCACTCAAGAAGCCATATGGTTGAAGCTTTTATATTCAGAATTGGGCCTATACACAAGGCCACCAATTATATTTGGGGATAACACAAGTTCTCTTCACCTTGCAGCTAATCCAATTTATCATGCAAGGACAAAACACATAGAGGTTCATTACCACTATGTGAGGGAGAAGTTACTTAGCAAAGAAATTCAATTGTCATATGTGTCTACTAATATGCAATGTGCAGATTTGCTTACAAAAGCTCTGGATGGAAGCAAGCTATGCAGATTTAAATCCATGATTGGATTGCAGGAAATAATTGAAGACTAGAGATGAAGACTTGAGCCAAAGTGTTTGGCTTGAGGGGGAGCTGTTGGTGCAAAACAAGCCTACACACATTGGCTTGGAACATTGGAGTCTTGGAAGACTTGGCTTGGATATCAATCTTGAAGACCACTCATGAAGCTTGAACCCTTGAAGGATATATCTACATGGAACAATGATCATAGGAACCAATGCTTATTGGTTATTACCATTTATCTCATGTAAAAAGTCTATATGACTTTATCAATCATGTAATCACACCTACTAGTCTAGAGTCATGGAAAAGTAGATGATTTGATTGAGGGAATATCTCCCTAAGTTTAGTGGAGAGATTCTAGGGAGCTTCAATTTGAATTTCAAATTCAAATGACCAATCAATACTTATAAAAAACCATGGAGAAAAGTCGTGGGCATCCTTCACTCCTCCCGAGGCAATTCTGAGTCAATCTTTGAGTGTGTGTGAGCTACACCATAGCCTACACCTCTGAGTACCATTGAGCATTACATATCATGCCAATGGGAATGTACAATCATTAGATTTAATCAATATACTTACATTCATAATCTCTGTTTTTCTCTGAGTGACTATCTTCAACTCTGTCAACTTCTACAAGGCATATCTCAAGATCTACTGAACCAAATTGGATGATTCAAAGTGCATTGGATTCAGCTCAAAGTCTACTATACACCTAAAAAGGTTCAAGGCTATTGGATCAACCATTGCAGAGAAATCCTAATCGAGGTGCTCACTGGTCTGTGACTGTAAGTCTCCTAAAAAGTCGGGGGTACACCTTATTTTGCTAAAGTGATTTCTCTGAGTGTGGTTTATCATTTCCTTTCATTCCACTTGGAAATGGAAGCTTACTAAGCTAATAGAATATCTCTAGAAGGAATTTTGCTCATTGTAACTACACTGGTCACACTCAGCATAACACTGAGCAGGCATCAAGACCAAAATAGAAAGTTTTCAAGTCTTGTGATTTTCAATATAGTCTGTTTTGATCAAGTCATTACTCAAATTTTTTCCAAAGTACATATAGCATATTTTGGTATCATTTGGAAGCTCAAGGAGTCTTCTAAGCATATCTGAAGAGAAAGGAGGGCAGGTGTGAAGCAGGTCTAGCAGCACCAACTTGATCTTCTGAGTGCATCCAGCCATTACTCCCAACAGTGGTATCAGAGCAAATAAGGTAATCATGGGTGATGGTTTCCCTTCCTTCATTGACAAATTGGACAGAAACAATTATCAGGCTTGGTCATTGAGAATGAAGACCTATCTACAAGGGAGAAGCTTGTTTGGATTCATATCAGGAGATGAGGAATTGCCCTCATTCAAGACTAGAGGCCTACCTACAAAGGATGAACATGAGAGGCTCAATCAATGGTGTGCAAAAGATGCTTTGGCAAGGTCTTATCTCTTAAACTCTATATCTGACTTTCTTTTACCTCATGTAAGGAATTGTAAGACTTCCCAAGAGACTTGGGAAACCTTGTCAACATATTTTTCATCAAGCACAAGGGCCAGAAAGAATCAGCTATGGATTGAGTTTACAACTCTTAGGAAGCAATCAAAACAATGTGTTTTAGATTTTGTCACCAAAGTCAAGGATATTGCAGACCAACTTGCAAGTGTTGGAGAAGAGATTGAGGAAGAGCAAATAGTCAGACAAGTGATCAATGGACTAAAGGCAGATGACAAGTGGGAGAGCTTTACCACAGCAATGGACTTATACATGGACATCCAAGCACCTGATCTAACAACTCTGATTGGACAACTTTTTACACATGAAGCAAAGATCACAAAGAATGGAGAGCAATCAAAAGGTAACAATCCCTCTGCCCTATATACTGATAAGAAGGTAAAAGATAAAGGTAAAAGCAAGAAGGTTGATGAAGAAGGCTCTACCTCCCAAGCAAACTATGCAGGGAGAGGTAGATCATCTAGAGGTAGGGGCAGAGGAGGTAAGTCAGGTAGGGGGAGACCCTACAACCAATCTCCATGCAATATTTGTGGCTTGTCTAACCATACCACAGATGAATGCTACAAAAACTACAAAAACCAAAGAGGAAGAGGTCACCAAAGAGGAGGATACTCTCAAGGCAGAGGCAGATTCAATCAATCTCAAGGCTACCATGGCTACAACAATAATTATAACAACAACTACAATCACAATGGCAACTATCAAGGTGGATACAGAAATAGGAAAGACTACAACAATTATGCAGAGGAGCAAGATGATTCCCTGTTGATCATGAACATGACATCTAAGTCAGGTATCAATGATGATCACTTATTCTATATTGATTCAGGTTGCTCTAACCATGTAGCTGGAAATGTTGCCTTACTCTCTGATTTGGAAGAACCCAAAGGCAAGCATCAAGTACAGACAGGTGATGACACTAAACATTCAGTTATTAAAGTGGGCAATGTCAAAACTAGTGATGGTAATCAGAATTTATTAAGCAGAGTGTTGTATGTTCCAACAATCACCAAGAATCTGATGAGTGTAGGTCAGATTGTGGAAAAAGGTCTACAGGTCAGGTTCACTCAACATGGTGCATATGTGGAGGATCCAAGACATGGATTCAGAAGGATAGCCAAGGGAGAAAAATCAGGTAGATTGTTTACCTTTGAACTTGAAGACACTAAGAGTATTGCTTTGTACAACTATAAAGATCAAACCCTATCAGAATTGGAGATTTGGCACAAAAGATTAGGTCACATTGGAGAGAGGACCTTAAAGCAAATGAGTAGGGATCAATGTGTGCTTGGGATACCTAATGTATCCAAGCAACACATGATATACAAGTGTGGGGCTTGTCAATTTGGTAAGTCACACAGATTGCCCTATACCAAGAAAGGTTTTATGCATGAAGATTATCTGGAATTGGTGCATACAGATGTTTGGTGACCAAGCAAGGAGCCATCCATATCTGGATCAAGGTACTATGTGTCCTTCATTGATGACTATAGCAGGTGGACTGTCTTATACTTCATGAAACATAAAGATGAAGTATTTAATTGTTTCAAAAGGTATCTTGCATTAGTTGAAAATCAAACAGATAGACATTTGAAGAAACTAAGGTCAGATGGTGGTGGAGAATACTTCTCCAATGACTTTGAAGATTTCTTGTAGGAAAGAGGCATCAAGAGGGAGATTACTACAAGGTACTCACCTGAACAAAATGGGGCAGCTGAAAGGAGGAATAGACTCATTGTAGAGACAGCTAGGTCTATGCTAAATGAAAAGAAATTGCCAAATTATCTTTGGGTAGAGAGTGTATCTACTGCCACATATTTAATTAACAAGTTGCCATCAAAGACACTTGATGGAATGACACCCTATGAGGCTTGGCATGGTAAGAGACCATCTCTGGATCATTGCAAAATCTTTGGTTGTGTTGCATATGTGCATATTCCCTCACAGGTAAGGGGAAAGCTAGACCCTAAAGCTGAAAAGTGTATCTTCATTGGTTATGATTTGAGTCAGAAGGGATACAGGTTCTATAACCCCTCAAACAAAGGCTTCAAGGTAAGCAGAGATGTCATCTTTGATGAGAATGATTCATGGTATGAGAATGAGTGCAGGAAAGTTAGTCTACCTTATGACATGGAAGAAGATTTTCCCAAACTTATCAGGCAAGAATCAATTCAGAAACCAAGCTCAGAAGATGAAGACACCATCAACATTGAAGAGTTCAAGGCTTGGAAATCCAAAGGGAAGATGAAGATGAAGCAACTAGAAGATAATCCAGAATCCTCAACTCAAGCTATGAGGAGATCTCAGAGAGAAAAGAAAAAACCTATTAGGTATGGGTATGATACTTCACTTATAACCAAGCACTATGTATATCTTGCAAAGGATCTCTTGAATGAAGAACCAGGTACATTTGAAGAAGCAATTACTAAACCAGAATGGAAGGAAGCAATGGAGGCTCTCAAGGAGAGTGATACTTGGGACTTGGTACCCAAGAAGGACTCCATGAAGGTGATAGGATCTAGATGGATCTACAAACTCAAGAGGAACTCAGATGATACAATAAGCAGGTATAAAGCTAGGTTAGTAGCCAAGGGTTTTGCACAAACCCAAGGCATTGATTATGAGGAGACATTTTCTCCTGTGGCCAAGATGCCAACTATCAGGGTTATGGTGAGTGTAGCTGCATCCAAGAATTGGAACATGTACGAATTGGATGTGAAGAATGCATTCTTGAATGGATGGATATCTGAAGAAGTCTACATGTCACAACCACCTGGCTATGAAAATCCCAATAAGGTAAATCATGTTTGTAAATTGAAGAAGGATCTGTATGGATTGAAGCAGGCACCTAGAGCATGGAATTACAGGTTGACAACCTATCTCCTAGACCAAGGATTCATAATGAGTAAAGCAGATACTTCATTGTTTATCAAAAGGAACAATTCAGAGGTAATATATTTGTGTGTCTATGTTGATGACATCATTATTACAGGAAATGATGTTCAGGGAATAAGACACATCAAAGGACAGATGATGAAGGAATTCAAGATCAATGATCTTGGATTATTAAAGTACTTCCTAGGACTAGAATTGGTGTATACAAATTCAGGTATCTTTATTACTCATAAGAAGTACATTCAGGACATGGTCAAGAAGTTTAATTTGCAGGAAGCTAAAGTCTCAAACATTCCTATGGAGGTCAACCACAAACTCAGTGCACATGAAGGAGAAGAACTCAAAGATATTACAGGTTACCAAAGTTTGGTAGGTAGTCTAAATTATGCTACCTTAACCAGGATTGATATATCATATGGTGTTAGTGTACTTAGCCAATTTATGCACAAACCAAGAATACCTCATTTAGAGGCAGCAAAGTAAAGTACCTAAAGGGAACACAAAATCATGGTTTGTACTTCCCATATTCATCAGACATTGATATTAAGGTGTATTCAGATGCAGATTGGGCAGGTTGCAAGGATGACAGGAGAAGTACATCTGGTTACATATGTTTTGCAGGTGATAAACCAATTTCTTGGTCATCCAAGAAACAACCCACAGTAGCTTTATCATCTACTGAGGCAGAATATAGAGGGCTAGCCAATGCCACTCAAGAAGCCATATGGTTGAAGCTTTTATATTCAGAATTGGGCCTATACACAAGGCCACCAATTATATTTGGGGATAACATAAGTTCTCTTCACCTTGCAGCTAATCCAATTTATCATGCAAGGACAAAACACATAGAGGTTCATTACCACTATGTGAGGGAGAAGTTACTTAGCAAAGAAATTCAATTGTCATATGTGTCTACTAATATGCAATGTGCAGATTTGCTTACAAAAGCTCTGGATGGAAGCAAGCTATGCAGATTTAAATCCATGATTGGATTGCAGGAAATAATTGAAGACTAGAGATGAAGACTTGAGCCAAAGTGTTTGGCT
>CM035407.1:213495268-213510268 GCA_020310875.1 Ceratopteris richardii | reverse complement strand
AGGAAGGAGAAAGTGGGAGCAACGGGGTGAGTATGTGAGCGCGTACGAGGGGGCATGGGATTTCTCCGAGCGATGATGAACATGCATGTGCAAGTGTGAGTGTGGGAGAAGGATTGAGGGAAAGAAAAAGAGAGAGTGTATCAGGATCTGTTTCTGAAGATAAGTGAGCGCGAGTGGAAGAAGTGAGCGGGTGTGTAAAAGTGTACATACAAACCAGTCACAGAGAGTGTGGAGGGGTGCATTCGTATGAATGTGTGTACATGTGGATGCAAAATAGCAAAAGGAAGAAAGGGTGAACCAGGAGAGAGGGAGGCTGTCAGGAGGAATCATTGGGGTTGGACACTTATTTGTGCACTTATTTTTCTGTCTTCTCCAAGGCTACATTGGAGTGGAATTGGGTATTTAGGATGATAGAATTTGACCTAGTATCAGGAAATTTGGGTAAAATATCACTGGGTATAGGCACTTTCCCTTGGACCAAGAGAACGAAACATTTTGGTGCGGTTGCCGGGAACATATGAGCTAGTGCATAGACATAGGAAGAATCCATTGCGAGATAATTGTGGGCTCTAGGTAATCCAAGTAGACCGATTGCGAGGGGTTAAGCAAAATAAAGGCTTCCACAATCATCTTTTCCTTGGGCTTAGGAACCTAACATTTTGGTGCGTCTGCCGGGAATAGCTTGGTACGTCTCTATAAGAGAGTGCCATAGGTTTGCCTAGCGCCACACGTTGGCCGAGCTTGCGGACTCCAGATCTAGTACATGAGCGAGGGGAGCTGATCCTCAAGAGCAACACAGACTCAAAGAGAGGAACGCGCTCAGAGAAGAGCCCTTGAAAGAGAAAGGAGAAGGTGGGAACCGCCAGGTGAGTGGACCTCGATTGGCTCGAAGGAATCTGCCAAAAACGTGTACTCCCGTAGGAGAGTCGCGAATCAAGTGCGGAAGTTTGAAGGAGGGATCCTGAGGCCACGTGTGCTAAATTTCTGGGATCAAAGTGATATTGACATCACACCTCTGTTTGAAATGGCTCAACGGATTTCGGTTCATTTGGGGGACTTCACCAAGTTTTCAGGTGCTTGGGACGAAGATCCAGATAGTTTTATCCAGCTGTTTGAAGTTACTTGTGAGGCTAATGAGGTAGTTGACCAAGGTCAAAGGTTGAGAATTTTTCCGGCTATTCTCCGTGATGAGGCAGCCAATTGGTATGGGAATCTGACACCACAAGAGCGTGGAACTTATCAAATGCTCAAGGAAGCCTTCTTGGCAAAGTTTCGACGACAAGGCTTCCAAGATAGATTGGCCCAACAAATGGATTATTTGCGACAGGGAGTCAATGAGAGCATCGATAACTATATTCAGAGAATGGAAACGTTGGTAAGAAAGATGGGCGCGAATGCCCCGAACGATGAGACATTGAAAAGAAGATTCATTTCGGGATTGAGAGATCCTACGGCACAGCAGCATATCAGCCTGACAAGACCTGCGACTTTAATGGATGCTAAGGAACAAGCGAGGCTTTGGGAGGAAGTACAATTATGCCAACAAAGGAAGATGGAGCTCTTATACGAGCCTATGGGAGGCCCAGGAAATATACCGATGAAAGATCCTGGCCAAGGAAGTCCCGCATTGACGACTCCAGCTTTTGTAGCTGCCACTAGCACGCCAGGCGAGGTAAAGCCTATGCTAACTGAAGAACGAATATTGGAGTTGGTCACGCAAGCTATAAAAGCTACCACAATCACCCAGGAAACATACACAGTAAAACCCGAGGTGACTACAAACCCCAATCAAGTGTTTCGATCAAATACATGGTGTGGAAAGTGCCATGGTTATGGCCATTTGGCTTCAGAATGCCCTACAGTCTCGAGAGTATTCACAGATAGATCACCACCTAGAATGCGTTGCACTTTTTGTGGAAGGACAAATCACACGGAGGATCGATGTTACAACAAGAGAGCCTATGAAGAGAGGACCATGAAATCAGGAGATACAAGAGAAAGACATTACACGGGATTGCCCGCTCAAGGTGTCCCACCTACATCTCGTTGGGAAAACAGACCAACTTATGGATATGGTGCTCAGGGTCAAGGAGGAGACTATCCAAGAGGAGCCGCACGGGATCAAAGAAGAGATGGTCCAATCCAGTGTTGGAGGTGCCATGGCTTTGGCCATACTCAATCTAGATGTCCAAACGAAAAGAAACCAATTGATTATACCCCACTATGTAGGTATTGTAGTGGGGAGGGCCACTTTGATGAAGATTGTCCAAAACGAAGAGCTGCCGCCGGCAAGGAAAAAGGACCAGTAGGGTCCTTGAATTATGTTGATACTCAGATGCATTCCACATCGAGAGCTCAAGAGCACGTTCCTACAATCGGAGTAGTGTTCAAGACACCGAACCCTCAAAAAGGTTCTAGCTCGTCAATGCACTTTGTGGATGCTTACGAGGCCAAGAAACCACATAAAGAGCCAACGGTGGCAGTAGTCACAAGAACTCAAGAGTATTTGAAGAAAAATCTAGAAGGTGAGAACGGAAAAGCAAGTCAAGAGAAGATAGCTGAACATGGAGAGGTAGAAAACCAAGTTGAAGGATTTGCTGAGCAGCAAGAGTTTGAGGATGGGGAAGAGATAGAGATTCTTCCACCAGTGATCAAGGAGTTCGTGCCAGGCATAGCACCATTCCCCGAAAGATTAAGGGCTCCAAGGTGTAGGAAGGAAAGACAAAGTTTGGAGGAAGTGGATATTGTAAAGTTGCTCGCTGACACGGAAGTCACGCTAGACATTGGCACATTGCTAAAATGTCCACCTGCTTATAGGAAACAATTCTACAATGAATATATTAAGAAGCCAAGGAAAGCTCGAGATAAAAAGAGACAAGATAAAGATGTCCAAGGGATCATTCAAAGCATTACGATGCAAATTGATTCGAACGCTCCAGTTGTGACGGTCGAGATTAAAGGGTATGCAGTCCCTGGTGCTCAATTAGATAGTGGAGCCGCAGTTAACCTTATGACCGAGTTCATGATGAAAGCTTTGGGCCTCAACCACATGGAAGAAACGCCGATGTCCTTGAGAATGGCAGATCAAACACAAGTGAAGCCTGCAGGTCTTTTGAAGAATGTAAGTACAGTTGTGGGCGGTCTAGAGTTTAAAGTTGATTATCTGATAGTAAGACCAAGGACCTCAGAGGCTACCTTCTCGATCCTACTTGGACGGCCATGGCTGGTGCAAGCCGAATGTGTGCATGACTGGTGCACAGGTTTTATTTCAATAGGCCCAAAGTCTGATCGGATTCAAATACAAGTATCCCCACCCTCGAGCAACAAGAAGAAGACAATAATAGTTGATGAGATGGAAAATGTAGAAAAGGAGAAAACAAGGCAAGAGATTGCACGAACTAGGTTTTCTTTGAACACGGACACCTACAAGAATCTGCTTCAAGACGGGTTCAACTTGCAGCTCTTTAAGAATCAAGACACGAAGATGGGAGAGTATCAAAATCCATTGCTCTATAACGACGATTTCGATGAGGAGTTGCTAGGATGGTTGACACATACAAGTGAATTTGAGTGCTACATGTTGAGTATAGACGCAAAGGAAAATAAAGCTACTCAATCCCTGGAGAAGGGAACTTCAAAAGAAGAGCTGAAACTGGAGTTAGCTCCGACAATGGGAATGCAACAGTTGAGAGAAAGAGTTAGAATGCTAGAAGTAGAGCTTCTAAGGAGAGGTCGAGAATTGGAAAAGGAAGCAAAGAGTAAGACTAAAGTGTCGGAAGCCATTGCAAAAGCTGAACTAAAGAAATTAGGTTCAATCGAAAGAGAACAAAACAATGATTTACTGGCCAACCATGCACGCGTGATCGGGGAACACTTTCCAATCACAACGTCATCAAGGAATAAGGAATATTCGCGAGAAGCTCAGTTGGAAAAATGTGAAGTTTTTCCAGAAAAATTCTTGAGTGTGGGGTCAGAGCTACCAGAGGGAGTACGAGATTGCATTAAATTGACACTCAAAAATTTCAGCAAGGCCTTTGCATGGTCATACAGTGATCTGAGAGGAATTGATCCCCGAATCTGCCAACATTATATAGATTTGGAAGAAGGCACTCGACCAATATGTCAACGACTTAGGCGGACAAATCCAGTCTACTCGGAATTGATCAAGTTGGAATTGACTAAATTATTGGAAGCAGGATTCATATATCCCATCGCATCCAGCGAATGGGTATCACCAATTGTAGTTGTTCCGAAGAAAAATAAGAAAATCCGTATTTGCTGTTGGAGCAGAGCATTCAATAGGTGATTACATGAAGTCCAAAAGTGAAAAGATATGTGGAAGGATGAAGATTACTTTCAAAGGAAAAGAATAGAATCAGAAATGTTTTCTTTTGTATATTACTCTTGTAAATAGTTCAATGTATTTTGAAAAAGATGACGAGTTAGACTCGTATATATATCTACAGATATGTATTCGTAAGAAGAGAGAGTGATATAGATCAGATAGAGAAGACAATAGGTGAATAGGTGATGAACATTGTATGTATCATCAACCATATGTATGAAAAGTAATGAAGAAGAAAATGTTGTAGAATTCTGCGCGTCGATCTTCTCTCCCATTCTCCTTCTGTGCTTAATCTTTTGAAGAATCCTTTTGCACGTATCTAAGTCCATAGCTAATCTATCTATGACTAGAATTTGAGAGGTTAATTTCAATCAGGTTGAGAGAATTTTGATTAGGAACATTCATATGTAAGAATGTTCTAAGAGTCAAAAAATCTGGCGCACATTTCATCTTCAAAGAAATGGTCAGTGCTCAGTCCACAGTGTAAAGTTTTACACAAGTGAGGGCTCAAAATCTAAGTTGGAAGGTAAGCCATCTATGGCTAAAAGATCTTGATCAAACGGGTTCAGAGCTGGGAGAACCAAAGCTAAGAAGTTGCAGGTGTCAAAGTCGCCATTGCAAGAAAGCAGTTTCAGACATAGGTAAAGTGTTTCACACATTTCTCACAGTATACTCAATCATTTTGAGAGATTTAACTTGGTAAAGTTGCGCAACCTTAAGGCAAAGTGTTGTACAAAGTTTTATAAAAAACTTTACAGGATTGATTAGTCAATGAGTGATTAATCTGCAGCAGACTTTTCTGAAGAAACTGAATTTTTCAGAATAATCAATTTTCTGAATTTATGAATGATCTCTAAGTTTGATGGAGTCTAAAGTTAATCTTGATATAGAGGTGATCTAAATTCAAGGTTAACTTGTTCTTTTGGAGATTAACACTCTCCATTAGTGGTATCAGAGTAGGTTGTGTCAAAATTGAAGTGAAGAAGACTCCGACTATTGCAGAAGTACAAATCTTTACATTTTGAAGGTGCAAAAGGTCAAAGTGTGAAGAAAGATCAAAAGAAGACATACAAAGATTATCAAAAGGATCAGAAGGAGCAACATTCGAAGTAAAGGTACATTCATTATCTGTAAAGGTTAAAGATTTGAAGCTACAGGTGAAGTAAAGATGGGAGATAGTCTCCAAATTGAAAAGTTGGATAGAGAGAACTATCCTGCATGGTCTATGAGGATGGAAGCTCATCTTATGAGCAAAGATCTGATAGGATACATCACAGGAGATGAAGAAAAGCCAGAATTCAGAGATCCTAGTGTTCCAACTAGGGAGGAGCTTGCAGATTTGAAGAATTGGATGAAGAAGGATGCTCAAGCAAGAAGCATCATCTACATGGCAGTCAATGACTATTTGCTTCCTCACATTAGAGGACTTGAAAGTGCATGTGACATTTGGAATGCTTTGGAAGAGCATTTCCAAAATACAACCAAATCAAGGAAGGCTTCACTATGGGCAGAGTTTACTACCTTCAAGAAGAAGGCCTCACAATCAATTTCTGATTATGTGACAAAGATGAAGGACATTGCAGATTCTTTAGGTGCAGTGGATGAAGATATTGAAGAAGACAAATTGGTAAGACAAATACTCACAGGGCTAAGAGGAGATGAGAAATGGAAGCCTTTCATTTTATCTACAGAACTTTCATTAGATCACTTTACTCCTGACTTGAATCAATTGTTAGGTCATATGCTAACTTTTGAGAATGATGTCAAAGGAGATGTTGATAAGAGTGCAGGTCATGCAATGTATTCTAAAGACAAGAAGAAAGCCAACAAAGGGAAGCAACAATCAGGTGAAGAAGAAGGTACTTCAAACCAAGCAAACTTCATAAGAGGAAGAGGAAATGGCAGAAGTAGAGGAAGAGGCAGAAACAACAAAGAGAATGCAAGAGCTTGTTGGATATGTGGTAAGACCAATCATCTATCTCATGATTGTTGGCATAATAATCAAAACAATGGTAATTATCAGAACTTTAATCAAAGAGCAAGAGGTGGTAGATTTCAGAGAGGAAACTTCAGAGGTAGAGGTGGTAGGAATTCTTTTGGAAGAGGTGGAGGAAGAAGCTTCCAAAATCAATCCTATAATAACACCTACTACAACTATGCATCAGATCAAAAGGAGGACTCGACTCTCATTATGAATACATGTGAAACCTCGCATGAGGACATGAGAGTGTTTTATATTGATTCAGGATGTAGTAATCATTTGAGTGGAAATATTGCTTTGATGACTGATCTAGATCATAATGCAATTAATCATACAGTTCAGACAGGTGATAATACAAAGCATAAGGTAAAGTCAATTGGTTCAGTCAAAGCTAAGGATGGGAGCACTCTTCTGAGTAAGGTACTTTATGTTCCCACAATTCCAAAGAATTTGATCAGTGTAGGTCAAATTGTGGAAAAAGGATATGAGGTAAGGTTCACCAATGATGGAGTTTATGTGGAAGACCCTAGTCAAGGGTATAAACAAGTTATTGCAGGAAAGAAAGAAGGAAGGCTCTTCACATTGAAGGTACAAGGAAATGTTGGACATGCTATGTTCACATATGGAGAGCAGAAGGTGTTAGAATTGGATCTTTGGCACAAAAGACTTGGACACTTTAATGAAAGAGGTATCAAAGAAATGATTAACAATGATTCAGTACTTGGAATGCCTAACATTGCAGGTCAACACATGACATACAGATGTGAGGCATGTCAATTAGGTAAGGCTCATAAGCAATCCTATTTCAAGCATGGGTTTATGTATTCAGAAAGACTTGAATTGGTGCATACAGATGTGTGGGGTCCTTCAAAGGACTTTAGTATAAATGGTTCAAGATATTATGTCATATATGTTGATGATGCTACCAGGTGGATCACAATTTATGTGATTAAAGAAAAGTCGGAAGTGTTTAATACATTTAAACACTATCATGCATATGCAGAAAGGATTACAGGTCAAAAATTGAAGAGACTAAGGTCAGATGGAGGGGGAGAGTATTTTTCAAATGAGTTCAATGATTATTTGTGGAATGCAGGTATAAAGAGAGAAGTTACTTGCAGGTACTCTCCTCAACAAAATGGGGTAGCAGAAAGAAGAAATAGGACTCTTGTTGAGTTTGCAAGGTCCATGATGAAAGAGAAGAATTGCCCAAATTATTTGTGGGCTGAGGCTGTTAATACAGCTACATATTTGGTTAATAGATTGCCTTGTAAAGCTTTGCAGGGTATGACACCATATGAAGCTTGGTGGGGTAAGAAACCTACCTTGGATCATTGCAGAATATTTGGATGCTTGGCATATGCATATGTGCCATCTCAATTGAGGCATAAGTTGGAGCCTAAGGCAGAAAAGTATGTATTCATTGGTTATGATGATAAGCAAATGGGATACAGGTTGTGGAGTCCATCCACAAAGCAATTTATTGTATCCAAGGATGTTACATTTGATGAGCAAGGTACTTGGTATGCAGGTAAATATAATGTACATGCAGATGATGAAGAAGTAGTGGATCAAAGAAAAGGTAAAGCAAAGATTCAATTACTTGATGAAAGTGAGAACAATGAAGTACAGGTTGAATATGAAGAGAGGCCAAGGTTTGATCCAGAATGTGATGAACCAGAAACTTCAAAAAGTGCAGAAGTTAGGAGGTCATCTAGGCACAAATGGCAACCTACAAGGTATAGCTATGACACTTCATTCCTAACTACTAAAGATTATGCTTATTTGGTAAAAGCAGATGAAGACCCTTCTACATATGAAGAGGCCAAAGGGAAGAAGAATTGGGAAGATGCTATGCAAGAGGAGTATGATGCATTGATAGAGAATCAAACATGGGATTTGGTTCCTAAACCTAATAGTCAGAAGATCATTGGATGTAAGTGGGTTTACAAGACTAAAAGATTTGCAGATGGAAGTGTGTCTAGGTACAAAGCTAGACTTGTTGTGAAAGGGTATGTACAGACATATGGAGTGGACTATGATGAGACCTATAGTCCTGTGGCAAAGATGACAACCATTAGGACACTCATAGCAATTGCTGCTTGCAAAGGTTGGAAGTTATCTCAATTAGATGTAAAAAATGCTTTCTTGAATGGTTACATTTCAGATGAAGTCTACATGGAGCAACCAGATGGGTTCAAAGATCAAGTGAGTCCAAATTATGTGTGTAAGCTCAAGAGAGCTTTGTATGGGTTGAAGCAGGCCCCAAGGGCTTGGAATTATAGGCTTGTAAAATTCTTGAATGATCTTGGATTTCAAGCATCAAAGGCAGATAGTAGCTTGCTAGTCAAAGCAAGTGAAGATGGGTTCATTTATGTTTGTATTTATGTTGATGACATAATACTTACAGGAACAGATGATAAGGGAATACAAATGATCAAGAAGCAGATGGAGAAAGAGTTCAAAATCAGTGATTTAGGGAACCTATCATTCTTCTTGGGAATGGAGATTTCTTATACTCAACATGGAGTATATGTGACCCAAGAAAGGTATCTTAAAAATTTGCTAACCAAATTTAAAATGGAAGATTGCAGGGTTGCACCTACACCTTTGGAAGTAAACCATAAATTGTCTAAGTTTGGAGGAGAAGAGTTCAGAGATATGAAACTCTATCAAAGTTTGGTTGGTAGCTTGATTTATGCTACATTAACAAGGCCTGATTTGTCATATGCAGTTGGTGTGCTTTCACAATTTATGCATTGTCCTAGAAAGGAACATTGGATTGCAGGACAAAGAGTACTTAGGTACATCAAGGGTACACTCAGAGAAGGGTTGTACTATGGGTTTACTTCAGATACAAGAATCAAGATATATAGTGATGCAGATTGGGCAGGTAATGTGGATGATAGAAGATCAACACATGGATACTTATGCTATGTAGGAGACAAATTGATTTCATGGAGTTCCAAGAAGCAACATACAGTTGCTTTGTCATCTACAGAAGCAGAATATAAAGGTATGGTGGAAGCTGCAAAAGAGGTAATATGGCTAAAGACACTTTTGAAAGTTTTTGATGTGATTCAGAGTACTCCTATTATTTGTGGAGACAATATGAGTTCATTATACTTGGCAGCTAATCCTGTATTTCATGCTAGAACTAAGCATATTGAAATACAGTATCATTTCCTGAGAGAGAAGGTCATTGAGAAAGAGATTGAAGTCATACACACTCCTACAAAAGATCAACTTGCAGATATGATGACTAAAAGTTTGGATGGACCTAAATTGCAGAGGTTTAAAGATATGGCAGGAATAAAGAAGATGCAGGTAATCACAATTGAAGATTGAGGGGGAGCTGTTGGAGGAGAGCAATCATCAATAGGTGATTACATGAAGTCCAAAAGTGAAAAGATATGTGGAAGGATGAAGATTACTTTCAAAGGAAAAGAATAGAATCAAAAATGTTTTCTTTTGTATATTACTCTTGTAAATAGTTCAATGTATTTTGAAAAAGATGACGAGTTAGACTCGTATATATATCTACAGATATGTATTCGTAAGAAGAGAGAGTGATATAGATCAGATAGAGAAGACAATAGGTGAATAGGTGATGAACATTGTATGTATCATCAACCATATGTATGAAAAGTAATGAAGAAGAAAATGTTGTAGAATTCTGCGCATCGATCTTCTCTCCCATTCTCCTTCTGTGCTTAATCTTTTGAAGAATCCTTTTGCACGTATCTAAGTCCATAGCTAATCTATCTATGACTAGAATTTGAGAGGTTAATTTCAATCAGGTTGAGAGAATTTTGATTAGGAACATTCATATGTAAGAATGTTCTAAGAGTCGAAAAATCTGGCGCACATTTCATCTTCAAAGAAATGGTCAGTGCTCAGTCCACAGTGTAAAGTTTTACACAAGTGAGGGCTCAAAATCTAAGTTGGAAGGTAAGCCATCTATGGCTAAAAGATCTTGATCAAACGGGTTCAGAGCTGGGAGAACCAAAGCTAAGAAGTTGCAGGTGTCAAAGTCGCCATTGCAAGAAAGCAGTTTCAGACATAGGTAAAGTGTTTCACACATTTCTCACAGTATACTCAATCATTTTGAGAGATTTAACTTGGTAAAGTTGCGCAACCTTAAGGCAAAGTGTTGTACAAAGTTTTATCAAAAACTTTACAGGATTGATTAGTCAATGAGTGATTAATCTGCAGCAGACTTTTCTGAAGAAACTGAATTTTTCAGAATAATCAATTTTCTGATAAATTGGTGAATGATCTCTAAGTTTGGTGGAGTCTAAAGTTAATCTTGATATAGAGGTGATCTAAATTCAAGGTTAACTTGTTCTTTTGGAGATTAACACTCTCCATCATTTGCATAGATTATCGAAAGTTGAACGAGCGCACGAAGAAGGATCATTTCCCATTGCCCTTTACTGATCAAATCTTGGACAGAGTAGCTGGCCATAAATTGTACTCATTTTTGGATGGTTTCAGTGGATACAACCAAATCCAAATCCATGAAGAGGATCAATCAAAAACTACTTTCACGACAGAATGGGGTACGTATGCATATCGTGTGATGCCATTTGGATTATGCAATGCACCGGCCACATTCCAGAGAGCAATGATAGCTGCATATCAAGACTATTTGCAGGATTGGATGGAGATATTCCTCGATGATTTTGCAATCAGGGGCAATGATGAAAACATGATGGAGAGGATCGAAGCTATTTTAAGAAGAAGCATCGAAAAAGGCATCGCATTAAATCCTGAAAAGTGTACATTTGGAGTACGAAGAGGATTGCTTTTGGGACATGTTATTTCCAAAAAAGGGATCGCGGTTGACGAGGATAAAGTAGAAAAAATTGGACAACTTCCACCTCCTCAAAACTTGCGGCAACTCAGAGGATTCTTGGGGCATGCTAATTATTATCGACGATTTATATTAAATTTTGCATCCTTAGCGGCACCACTGACGAATCTTTTGAGGAAGGACCAACAATACCAATGGACTGAAGAGTGTCAAGTTGCATTCGACTCGATCAAAGAGAGATTGATAAATGCACCGATTTTGGTAGCACCCGACTGGACGAAAGAATTCCATGTGCATACCGACACTTCTCATACTGCGGTTGGAGCAGTGCTATGCCAAGCCGATGAAAAGAAGTTGGACCACCCTATTTATTACGCAAGTCGCAACTTGAATAGCACTGAGAGGAACTACACGACCACAGAGAAGGAATGTCTCTCGATGATCTTTGCGGTGAACAAGTATCGGCATTACTTGATGGGAAAACATTTCACGTTTTATGTGGATCATGAAGCCCTAAAGTACATCATTAATAAACCCGAGCTATCAGGGCGATTGATGAGGTGGATGCTACTCCTCCAAGAATTTCAGTTCACAGTGGTAACCAAACCAGGCAAAGCACATATATTGACAGACCATTTATCTCGAATTGTTAATGAGGAGCCAATCTCTGGTGTGCCCGATGATGCTCCTGATGGGCATCTATTCCAGGTTGATGCTAAAGTACCTTGGTATGCCGACTTGGTGAACTTCTTATGCACCACTAAATATCCGCCAGGAGCAAGCAAGAGAGAGAAGCAAAAACTGTTAGCATTGGCGAAGCACCATAGCATCATTGGGGGGCAACTCTATCAATATTTTGTTCATGAGAGCATTTATCGGAGGTGTCTCGAGGAAGAAGAAGCAAACCTAGTGTTGAGGGCTTTGCATGACGAACCTTGCGGTGGGCATTTTGCTGGTGAATTGACGGCAAGAAAGATTTTATTGGCTGGGTATTGGTGGCCAACGCTGTTCAAAGACTCGCACATATACTGATCGAAGAATTAATGGAATTATATAAGATCAAACATAGAAAAAGCACTCCATATTACCCGAGGGCAAATGGACAAGTGGAGGTCACCAACAAGGTGCTGGAACAGATTCTGACAAAGACAATAGCTGTGCATAGGAGAGACTGGGATGAGAGACTTTTGGAAGCCTTGTGGGCATATCGAACATCCTACCGAGTGACAACCAAGAGCACTCCGTTCTCCCTAGTATACGGCGAGGAAGCCATCTTTCCCATCGAAAAAGAAGTTCCAACATTAAGAGTGGCCATCGAAGCCAGGTTGGGCGAGGAAGAGTCATTGAAGGAAAGGTACATACAACTGGTCAAGCTGGAAGAAAAGAGACTCATCGCACAACAAAGTTTGGAAGCTATTCAGAAGAGACGTAAGGAGAGGCATGATAAGAATCTCAAGACCTATGTGATTCAAGAAGGGGATTTGGTGCTAGTTTATGATAGTAAATATTATAAATTCCCGGGGAAGTTACAGACAAGATGGGCAGGACCGTTTAAGGTGGTGGAACTCAACTCTAATGGTTCCATGCAAATTCAAGATTTAGGAGAAGAATATGCTCCCGTGAAGATTAACGCGCTTCGAGTTAAACCATATTTCAAGTGACATTAGGACGGGAGAGGCCAGATGAGATCCAACGAAAGGATGTAGTAGACCCCTTGTACATAGATGTATAGTTATATATATATATGCGCATATGTTGTTATGATTTTTGTTGTCATAAATGTTATTTAGTGCTAGCTCAAGAATTTTGGACTTCTAATATTTTTTTGTGTTATGCAGAGACTGTTAGAGCCTAAGTAACAAAATGGCAAACCAAATAACGCAACTCTACTTGTACGAGCTAAGGATATATTTCTCAGACCAAACATTCGCCCGCATGGACATAGATGTCGACGACTTTGAGACGGAATATGATGTAGAGGAAGCGCATTGGCTGGTATGCTTTATAAACGAGGGTTTGGGTGTTGCATTTTACATTGAATGTTTTGAGGAATACCTGGCTCGACATGTAGGATGGGCGGGAGATCGATATTACTATTTCGATCCTTCGAGGGAAATGCCTAACGAGGAAAACGATATCACGTGGGCTTGGGCAGATGTGCTAACGATAGGGAGTGATGATGGAGCTCCTGAAGTTGAGCCTGACTCGCCCTAGGGAAGCTGTCGGGATGCGAGTACGATGTGAGGCTACATGAGACATCCCAGAGACCCACATTCTAGATCGTCTAAGGATAGGTACAGGAGGGACTAAGGCATAGCTGGCTGTAGTTACCAAGTGAAAAGTCAACTCGATGAATACATATGTAGTGTCTGTAATTGAAAGAATGGAGTGAAGAGGTGGTTGATCTGTCAAAGGCTAGTGTGTATATGTTTGCATGCATGTGTGGGAAAAGTGGGAAAGTCCCTTTCTTCCTCTCCCTAATTCTCAGGACTTGGGTGAATTAATTAACTAGAAATTAACTTGTGATCGTACCAATGCGCTATGGTGGGCTAGTAGGTGGGTGGATTTATCCTAGCCGGGTGGTTAGGACCACGAGCCGCAACTGGTTTCGCCATAGGCTTGGGAGGTATATGTTTGCGTCCTAGCTACGCGCCATAACGGGTTGGTAGGTAAGTGGAACCATTGTGGCCGGGCGGTCACAACCATGAGCCGCATCCAGCTTCGTTATGGGCTAGCTAATATATGTTATGTGTTATCATTGTGTGTTTGTGTGTTGTGTGCTGCATTGCATTGGTAGATGGGTGGAATCAACCTGATCGGGTGGTCAGGTCCACGAATCGCATCTAGTGTCAATGTAGGCCAACGTGTGAATATAAATAAAATTTTCATATGAAGTTATTCCCCACTCCTCAGGGGGAGAGAGAGAGAGAGAGGAGAGGGCGATGATCGCCTGGAAGGGAACGTTATTTGCTTGTGTGATTGGTATGTGATGGCTTGTGACAGATCAGCTCACTTTGAATCAACATTCTTGAAGGCACAGAGACTCTATATGTACTTATGGATGAGGCTTTAGCAAGGTAATGCAACGGTCTTGCTTTATAACTTGTGTGCTCTATCCGAGGGTTTTCTACAGTGCGGGACACTCCAGGGTTTTATGTAGGTCTTCACTTGCACTCAAATCTCGATGGCTTTTGTAGGACAACGATGGGGATTCTTTAGGAGTGTCTAGTCATGGAATAATTGTACATAGCGAATAGTAGGTGCAATAATGGGGTATGCATTTTGGGTATTTTGCATGTCCTATTGGATTCATTTCAGTTATTGTTGTTTATTTCGGTATTTCCATTTCTGTTTGTTCGCAATGATAGTGGCATGTGTCAAACATGGAAAGCTATGAATGTGATATTTTGGTTGAGACCATTTTCATAATGGAATGCATGAGCAATCTGATGCATGTATGTGGAATTGGAGTTGCATATATGTGCATGTTCTTGAATCAATTGAAGTGGCTGATTGTATGTATTCATGAGTGATTTTTTGAGCACTAACAACTTCAATGAGTGCAGGTCCACTTGGAACGATGGCTCGATGGGAAGGTATGCAAAATAGTTGTACACTGACATTTTCGTGGCTGTTTTGATTATATTGCAGCAAGAGTGGCTCGTCGAGGACGACTTTGCAATCAAGAAGAGGGAAGTATGTTAGCTCAATAAATGGTTGGTTTTGGTGCACTAACATGCTTCCATTTTTGGAGAATATTTGTTTGGACATAGGTGTTTTGCAATGAGAATAGGTGGCCGGTGATGATAAGATCTACTCAAATGTGGACACAAGGATCAAGAGCAGTAGGGGTGAAGC
>CM035407.1:213467768-213482768 GCA_020310875.1 Ceratopteris richardii | reverse complement strand
CAGAACTTTATTTTGATTTTTTATTTATTTATTTATTTATTTTTTTAAAGAATCCTGATTTGCAGGTATGAAATGGAATCAATGATGAGTGGAAGTGGGTGGCTGGGATAAGACAAAATGAATCTATCTGGTTCATGATCATCTGCATTAGGAGGGTGGAGCCTTGGAACCTCCAAATTGCTAAGCGGATATGGAAAAAGGGGTTCAAAGAGTGGAAACAGCTCTGGAGACAAGAGACCGGCCAGTGGATCAGGTTTGAATACTTAGATCCAAGTCTTAGAGTTACCCTTGAGGAATGGACTCTCCCTCAAGGCAAGTGTCTAGCGTGGGACTACTCAACTACCCGCCTTCTCTACAGACAAGATCTTCTTTGCCTCGAGGGTCTCAAATGGAGCAATGGAAACTATCCAGAATCCCCAACTTCAAAGAGAACTTAGATGTTCATCACACCCTAAACAAGATGTGGTGCCTTTCTTGGACCAAACTTCGATAGGAACTAAAGTTCATGTCTATTTGGCACCCCCTAATTGAGATCAAAAAGTCCGTTCTCATGTGGCAGATCCTGCATAAGGGTATCTGGTCCAATGCAAGGGCCAACAAAATTTGTGGTGTGCCTCCATTGTGCAAGCATTGCCATTGATGCATCGAAGATTTAGTTCAATTTCTTTGATTGCCCCAAGTCACGTGTTATCTAGCATCAAGCGACACGAGTATTGAGACTCATGAACCAAAACAATTGGCAACATGTGTTGTTGGGTGAGGTGGTTGGCTCTTCATCAAGGCTGTGGAATGCCATCAGAGGTGAGACTCTTTAGAAGATTTTGAGGGAGCGATGTGCTGTCAATTTTGGCCAAACTCCAAAGGAATGGTTGATTGAGAAATCTTTATTTCTTCTAGGTAAAAGAATCTCCCGAGATAAGAGATCTCCACCATTTAGATATCAGTGTATTTATCATTGTATTTACTTGTCCCTTGCATTGTGGGATTTGGGGGGTCCCATGGGCACTAGTCACATTCACTTGTAACTTTTCTTCTTTATTTTAATTAAAGTCCGAGAGAATAGGCCAATGCGGAACTTCCTTTATTAAAAAAAAATGGAGTATCGGGGAGTCGCTCGTCGATAGCGGCTCTTTCAATTATCCCTTCCTGGTTCGTCCATCGTGGAGTTTCCCTCGCGTCCTCGACGTTAGTTTGAATCTCTCTCGATTAATTAAAGTTTTTTAAAGAAATTAAAAATAGTTGTTTGTCGCGTTCCTTCCTTCCACCCTTCCTCTTTTCTAGCTTTCCTTTTCCTCGAGGTTTTTTTCCCTCCTTTTGGAGGATTCGGTTGCCTCCTTCCTTTAGCTTTGGTCTCTTCGAACCCCTTAGAAAAAAATCATTTTTGTGTGTTGCGTGGCTTCCTTTTTGTTTTTTGGTGATTAATTCGATTGATTCCAAGCTATTGTGCAACGAAAGCTTTGTCACGACTGACTAAGTGGGTCTTCCATCACGATTGATGGGTGGCGCGTGACTGCTCAGTGTTTGGAAAGCTAAGAAATCATCTTAGTTTAGTTAGCTTTTGGAGATTGTCGCCTCAATGTCGACCTTTTTTCCCTCTTTGGTCCTAAGCAATGTGGCTCCCCCTAGTCCCAATGCCCCCTTGAGGTGGATTCGGTCCCCTCAGACATCGCACCTCCAGTGGTCTCTTTGTGCAAAGAGTCTGTGGCGGCAAAGCAAGAAGAACTGATGAAAACTTATCTGATCGATCAAGTATTTGGCCCTAGGCCCCTTCTAGAAAATGTGAGACTTTGGCTACGCAAGGAATGGTTCCTATGTGGTATAATTGTGTGCAAATGTCAATTCCTGATAGCGAATCACCTACTTCTAGTGTTTGAGAATGAAGAGATGGCCTTCCAAGCCCTACAAGCCGGTTCCTGGCTAGTGGGCCAGTCCACCTTATGTCTATTTAAGTGGACCCGAGACTTTGTTCTGAACAAGTCAAAGCCTCTTCGTCACCCGCTATGGGTGGAGCTTCCCAATCTGCCATATTTCTTGTATGGATTTCTTCGAGAAATCTTTTCATCGATCGGCCGCCCGATGGCCTCAAGAGAGGATGTTGGGGGGTTAATCTACGAGGGTGCTCAATATTCTTTCAACGCACGATGGCACCCAAAAATATGTGTTGAAAGGGACTTGAACCAGTTCCTCTCCTCGAAGATCTTCGTAAACTGTGGAAATGGTAAGATTTGGGTACAGGAGGTTACCTACAAGAATTTTCCCAATGCGTGCTTCCATTGTTGGCACCAAGGTCATAAGATCAAAGATTGCCCCTTGAAGCAAAATACCAATAAAAACAAGTTTAAACCAGATGGGGCCCCGGATCCTTTCCCTCAAGTTGGCACTCGGGGTCTTCCCCCTCCGATGGAGGAAGGAGAGGGCACTCATGTTGTAGAGATGGATTCAGAAGGGTTCACCGAAGTAAGACATAGGAGGACAGTTAGCCCTCAAAGATCATTAGCAAGGAACGTTATGACCATTGCTCCTTAGAATAACATGTACTATAACCTAGAAAAGGAGATTAATGAGGTCGACCTCCCAGGGGATAGCCTTTATGAAGAAGACCCTGTTGACAATTCCCTTGGGTGCTCTACCAGCAAAGAAGACAACCAGGAAGGTTACACCACCAGTAAAGAGGATGGCTTCAATACTAGCAATGAAGACAACCAAGATAGTGAAAGCTCCTTCCTTGGTCCTACTCTTCCGATTTGCATGCCAAGCTTACCACAACAAAAGTCCAAGCTTAAAGGGAAACAACCGTTGGGTATGCCTTGGAAGAGCCCCCTAAAGAGTAGGATCCTAAGTCAAGAAGTTGGGAGGAAAAAAGAAAATCACAAGAAAAAAGATCGGGTCCCTCCCCTCAAAGAGAGCAACCATCAATAATGAAAATCACATTGCTAAACATCAGGGGTTTGTCGGATCCCTCAAGAGCGGCAATTCTTGGTCAGTGGTTCAAAGACAAATGCCTCAACCCCAACTTTAGCTACTTACAAGAGATTAAAATTGATGCAAAGGATCTCTAGAAATGGGTTAAATGCATTTCTCCGAACCACCTTTGGCTCTCCACTTTGCACCCTAGGGGGGCAGGGGGCGTTGCGATTGGTATTAATCACTCCTGGTCCGACAGATTGACCTCGACATGTGCACATCAAAATCATCGTTGGATTTTTGCCTCTATTGGGTTCCTTAATCAATTCATAGTGGTCTCAATTTATGCCCCTAATGGAGAGACGGATGGAATCGACATGTGGACTTCCCTCAACTTCCTCTCACACAATGTTTTGTTTTGCGGGGACTTTGTGAACCTAAGTCACGAGGTCTTAGGGACTTGTGTCAAAGAGACTAAATCTCATTTTCCCCACAAGTGCGTATAGTGGTGGATTGACACACGCTTAATTATCAATCCGAAGAACCTCTTGAACCAAGTGTATGAGGACATGTGCACACATGATGGAAAGTGAAGTGGTTCCGCTAAAATGCGTGAGAAAAGACTAAACTACCTCTCCAACTCACTTAATCTCTGGAAATGTCTACCTGGATACGACTTACAGCAGTAAATACAAATTCGAATGTTTCTCCCAGCTCCAAACTCTAAATATGGCCAATAGAGGGTTCGTTTCGAAGCTCTCGACGAGATGCGGTGGTATTTTCACTCAAATCTCATAATCGCTTTTCGAGTTATGGCCAAAACAGTGAATGGCAGGAAACACCTACACTCACTCCTCAACTCGTATTGTCTCACGCACACACTAGAGTGGTTCAAAAGTGATGGGGAGGGGTAGACAACAGTCCTACACACACATTCCAAGCTTCACACACACACAAAAGGTCATAGAGAAGATGAAAATCTGCAGGAAAGAAGCAAATTCAAAATTTTAGCTCTCACTCTTCATAATGGCAAAAAGTCTTTACAAAGAGTCACCAAGTGACTTATATACATGTGCCCTAAAAATGATCATTTCACATAAGTGACCTGCACTTTATTGACTTATCTCTAACTTCCTACTATTTTACAAGAATTATATTACAATGATTTGGGCTTTATGCATCTAGAGGACTTCTCTAGTGCATTTACATAGCTTCGAGGGAATTATATAGGATTTTGAAGAAGAAATTTATACTCATTAGTTTGGAACTTTTGGGGCTCCTCTTTTGTGCCTCTTTTCTTTGTAACACTCTCCCCCTCTTTGTCTCTGTAATCCCTTGACAAGCTTTGCTTCCTGTTTGCAGCTTGTCTATGGCCCTTCTATACACGCACCCAGTGGTCGAAGAAGCAATAAGGACTATCAGAGAATTTGTTTCTGTATATGAAGTTAATCCTTTGCTTCTTTAAGCCCCTTGGTATTCCTTATATTACACATCTGGGTTGTTGTATTAATTCGGGCTACCACGCACTCCATTAGTGGCTAAGAATGTGATATTCTTAGTCACTCTCTTCAGCTTCTCAGCCTCTCCCCTTTCTAACTTTTGGTCTTTTGATATGTCTTTGTCTTCACACATCTGACCCTGTTGTATTGCTTGGAGCTTGTTTACTTTCTTCCACCACACACCTTACTCTGCAGGCTTTTCCTCCCTTCTAAGTGAGGGTTATGCTTTAAAGGTTCTATTCTTAAATCTTTCTTGTCATCCTCTAGGACCTGATGTCTTTCTTTCCATTGCACGCATCTAGTGGAGGGAGAAGCGCCTAGAACTCTCAGAAAATTGGTTATCTTATCCGATGGAGAATTCTTTGTATATTGTCTCCCTTCCTTGCTTGTTTCGCTTCACCGCCTGCACATGGTGGATGAGGAAGCTGTGTGCAACCTCCCATAGAATGTCTTGGTTGTTATCTTTCTTTATTTCCAATCCTCAGGACCTGGTTCTTTGGTGTTGTTGCCTAATGTGTGCCCCTGCGGGGCTTTGGGCAGAGGGTTGTTCTGTTCTTTATTAGCTTTTGTTCTTCACTGATCTGTTTTATTTTTAGATCTTCTTCTTCTTCTCTTTTTGCTTGATTCCCCTTCCACACGTCCATCCTCCTAAACTCTATTGTCCCCGACAGGCTCTTGTGGCGACGTGAGTATGTTTGTATGACTTTTTGCTCTCTCTCTGATTAAGCAAATTGGCTTGACATAACATCAATTCCTTCCATTGGCTTGACTTTACTCCATCGTCTAGTGCCTGTCTATGATCTGCAAAGAAACTTAATTCATAGGCCACTAGTCTTGCATTGAGGTTCGAAGATAGTTTTGTAAAAACTTCTGAATCCATTTCAAAAACCCCTATAAAAAATGCTTCTTCAAATGTCTGCATGTAAGTAGTTGGCAAAAGCATGAGTCTCGAGTAGATGGCCATTAGCGTTAAGCAGCTAGGTATGGTTGATAGATAAAAAAAGAGGGGATCGGATCCCTCGTTAATGCCAATGAAATTCCAGAAGGTATATTGTGCATGCTGAAACACCTTGATGATAGTAAGTAACATACTCAAAATTTTGTTAGTCATTTTGATTGCTAAGTCAGGTACAGTTGCATATCGGGCAATCCAAAATTCTATGGTTTTAACCATGTACTCTTTGGTTGGTAAGTAGTTAAGAGGTGGGCTTGGTAGTAATGGATAGTTGATCCATTGATTATTTATGCTTCCCTAGCGATGTCCTTCCCAAAATTGCGTCCAAGAGCGTCGTCTGGGTACTGGGCAAAAAGATGGCTTCACTTGAAGTATATATGGTGCCCATTCCTAGTGTACCCGTAGTGTAGAATTCTTCTCCAAAAATTTTATCCTCCAAAAAGGATCCGCTTTGTCAAATTCCTCTTGTGTGTAAGTAAATGTTTGCATGCTGAACTAGAGGTTGCTATCTGGCTCTTTACTTGTTGTGGTCATTATGTAGTGCCGTGTTTGTTCCTTGAGTAATCCATAAGGCACATTGAAAGGTTTTATTACATGTTCCAAATTTTTGCTTTCAATCTTTGCTCCTTTCATGAATTTGACTATTTGATCTTCAAAATCTTCAGTAAGTTGGGACACCAGTAGTGCCCGCTCATGTCGGCTCAGTTCTGCAATATCCTGAGTATGTCTTTTAGTGTTGTTCTTTGTTTCGTGCCTTATCGGTGAATGGTGTAGGGGGGGAGAAAGAGGGCATACCTCAATCTCCTCGATAGCCACTGTTGAGTGTGGAGCTACTGGTGCCCCCTCATTAGCTTGTTGTGTTATTTGACCTTGCAATTGCTTTATTAATTCATCATTTTCTTTAATCTCTTCGGTGGTTTTCATAATCGTTTCCTTGTTTTTGAGGATCTCCTCTCCTATGGCAGCAAGTTGATTAACATCTTCATTGCATTGTACTATATATCAATTTTTTGCTACCTTCCACTTCTTTCTAATTTCCGTGCTATTGTCCATATATCTTTCCTCCCATTCTGCTATGCTGGCCTGCTCTTGCTTCAGCAGATCCTCATACTTTGCTATCTTCTCTTTGAGTGCTTTCGTGTTGTTCTCTGTTACATTGGTAGTTGCTATTGGTTGGTCGCATAATAGGGTTGTCATCAGCTCTTTATTCCTGGTCCTTAAATTATCAGCCTCCTCCATGTACACCTTGATTTGCGATTCAAGGACCTTGCTTCTAGTATGCATTCATGCTTTGTCTGCTTTGCTAGCCTCATATTTTCTTTGTAGTTCTTTCAGTTGTTCTTTTAGCATCTAATTTTCCGTTTCTAGTGCATTGCATTGATGCTT
This sequence comes from Ceratopteris richardii, assembly GCA_020310875.1. Taxonomy (NCBI): domain Eukaryota; kingdom Viridiplantae; phylum Streptophyta; class Polypodiopsida; order Polypodiales; family Pteridaceae; genus Ceratopteris; species Ceratopteris richardii. Next base: position 213,476,024 of record CM035407.1, on the reverse strand, counting down.
GGCCTCTTGGACTTCTACCTCTTTCTCTACTATTATCCTTTGTGCTCGAATTAATTGGGCAGATAGATTCTCACCTATTTCTTGAAATTGATTCTTTTCCTGCATTGCTTTGTCGTAGTTAGCATCCACTTCAAGCATTAACTATTGCGTATCCATTGGTTTGTATCATTTGTTGTACTACTAGCTTGAGCTGAGCAACATCCACATTTAACCAAGTTTTGGGAATGCTTGGAGCTTCCCCGATCTATACATCTTTCCCATGTTCCACATGTATGGTCTCATTATGCGGTTGCCTTATTTGGAGCTGTACTTCTTGGTCTCTTCATTCTGCTTCCTTATTGATTGATTTGGTGGCACTCCCTTGAAATGTGACATCCATTGGCGAGGGTTCTGCCACAACCCTTAGTGGTGTAAATGGTTCTAATTCTTCAACTATGTTATCTACCTTTTCTTCCTTAGGCATCTTCATTCGGCCGTCTCCTGCTAAGATAGTCTCTTTGATTTGGATGTTGGATGCTTCATTTAATTTGACAATATCGACTTCTTATTGAGATGCCTCTTGCCTTGTAGTGTCTTTGCTCATCTTATCAGGCACCTGCTCAATATCTGTGCTTTCCACGCCAAAGTCATCGTTTAGTTGATTTAGTTCCTCCCATTGACCATCATCCTTTGAGTCACTTTTAATATCCACATTTAGCATAGATGTGTCTAGTTCTTCTAGGGTGTCTGATGATGAACTAGAATTTGTTAATCCCAATTCTCTATATCTATGAACCTTTGTCAGCCTCTTTCTTTGTTTCGAGTCTTGATGGGCTTGTTGGTAGTGGTGCCCTTGCACTGATAGATTTACTTGTCCTTCTATATATTGGTGAGTAGCTTCCATTGATTATTTTGTTGATTCTCCTTCTAGAATGGGTGGATTTTCTTCAAGCCTAGTGAGTACGTGTGCTTTCTTTATAGCTGGAGCTTCAGCTTCTGCCTGTATCATTTCTTGTAGCCATTTTGTACCTCTCATTCTTGGTTGGGAGCTTGTTTCTGCTTCCTCTACGATCTTGACGCCTTTATTCTTCCTTGGAACTGTAGCAACCTTTGCATAATTTGCCATTGCTTTTGATGACCGCATTTCTTTCAGATGTTCTCTAATGCCCAAAGCATGATATATCAATATGGTTAAGGCAATACTTCCATTTGGGAACTTCTTATGACTCTACTGTTTCTTAGCCTCAAAGAGTTGTTCTTGAATGTATGGATTCATATTAACTTGATTTCCATTTGTTTGATTGCATGAGACAGCATTTGCACTATAATTTTCTACGGAGCAGTATATCTGTGCATGTTGGGAAAGCAAAAGTGTTGATGAATGAGTCTCACTTCCTCTTCTATATCAACGTGATTAATATCGGTGAACGTTCTGGTCTTCACTCCCCGGATTTCCTCTTTCAAAATTTTTGTCTCATCTTTTTCCCATCCGAAAGCTTCTTTAATCAGGTCACGGGTGAATTGTATAATGACCCACTTGCCTACTGCATCCAGGACTCTAGCTTACAATACCCATGGATCATGCCATGCTGGCTACAAGGTGTGACTTGTGTGTAGTGTTGGAAGTCCGGTTTGTATATAGGGAGTTCAAAGTATTTATGGATACCAGCTTTCTTCATGATGTCCACCGTTGATGGAGTTCATGCACTACTTTGAAGTCTTGGGACATTATGGGGAACTGATGGTCAGTGTCCATGATTTTATCACTGGGAACAAATAATCCTTGTTGGTTGATCCTCTCTAAACCAATGACCTTTTGCCTTAGTCACACTCTATAGAGGAAATTCCAACACGTCCTCTTGAATGGTCGCTTCAGAGTCCTCAGAAGCCATCTACACTCATAATGAAAAGAGCATTAGCTTCCCTCAGAAGACATGACTTTAGTGATGTGTGTTGTAGTGACATATTATTATTGCGTCACTCCGTTCCCTTGCTTACAAAAGTAACATCTCTTACCACCTATTGTTCCATTTTCATTCCTGAGAGAAAACAAGAATTAGAGTAGTTGAAGCGTTTATTTATGTACATAGTAGGTCCATTCCTATGGAAGTAGAATCGATGATCTATTCCCAAGTGAGAATTGTGCACCACTAGTTGTGTTACACACAACATGTGCCAAATGCATGGCCTCGTAATGTGGCCCTATCATGCATACTTTAGGTGCATTCAAAGCTTCATGTGTTCAAACGGAATCTTTTTGGTTCTGTTGTTCTGATCCTTGCTGCTTCTTTGGTTTCCATATCCATTTTATAGATGAAGTTTGAAGCTTTGTCTTCTCTTCGTTTTGTCGTGCTCCATGTGTTTCCTCTTTCTTTTTTGAAGTTTGAGTAGTTGATGTCGTTCTCCTCTGATACCTTTGGTTAGTCTTGTTTGGCTTTATGGTCCTGTTTTGTTGATAAAATGTTTCTTCTTTCTTGTCTATCTCTTGATTTGCCATCTGTCTGATCTTCTTCGGAATCCATATGTGTTGCTGTGTTCTTTGAGCTTCTACTAATGACTTTGGAAGCCATACTCTCAGAAGTCTTTTTGGTTCAGGTTTTAATGAAGAGGATCCTTTGTTTGCCCTTGTCTCCCTAGGATGAATGACTGGTATTTTTGTTGACTTCTTTGATTCCCTCACTCGATCCTTGTGCACCCATTGTAGATTAGCACTTCGTGATTGCGATAATCTGATAGTGGATTTCCTTGTTGATGATTTCTCTTTGTTGTAGATGACTTTAGGAGCGTGGTCCTCATCATTTCTCTTTGATTCACCATTCGTGTGGGATGAATCCACCTCAACAACTGACGCATTGGTGTCAGTAGTCACTCCTTTCTTACGACATTCCTCTGATATACTTTTGATTGAGTCGCTTGTTAATTCCGCTTCTAGGATTTCTTTCTCATGCTTGAGTATGTCATATCCCTGAGAGGGTCTTTCCACCAATAGGCTAAAGCTTTCTTTGTGCCCTATTTTGGCTGAGATGTACCCTTAAGCTAGGTGAATGCTCACTTCATTTTCGATAATCCAATCTTGTCCTAAGATTAGGTTCTCTGTTAGATCCTCGTCTTTACACACCAAAACTCGTTGTTCCATAGTGGAATTTCCTAGGTGGAGGGATATTGATGCTTCTCCAATGCATTCAATGACTTGACCTCCAACACCTATTATGTGTGCTTTAGTAGGCATTATATTCGTTTGAAGATGAGTGATGATTGTCCTTCTTATGCAACTCAGTGCTGCTCCCGAGTCTATCAAGGCATCTATTAATTGGTATTCTGTCGTTCCAATTCCTAGATTTAAATATGGTTGGGCTATGCTGATATTGCTCATAGTGGCTTGATGAACTTGATAGTTGGCCATGGGAATAGGCTCTTCTCCTTGTAGATACCGTTCATCTCTTTGCCTTATCCACTCTTTCTGTTTCTTGATATGTGCTAGGGCTTCTTGCCTTGCCTCCTCTCTAATCCTCTCTTTTTCTATGTTGTGCACCTACTATTGGTGCTAACATTTGGTCCATGTAGCGTTTCACTCGACAACCACTTATGTAATTAGGAAGAACATCTCCATCCAAAGTGGCTAGATGAACCGCTCCACTTGTGGAAATCCTATTGATTATTAGAGGTCCATATCCGCGCTTCTGTAGCTTTTTGGCATGTTGTTTCAAAGTATATACTAGGACTAAATCTCCCTCTTTTAGTCCTTTGTCTTTGATGTGTGCATCATAGCATATACTTTAGTCACACCGGAATTTGAGAGGTGTGATAGTGTAGTAGTCAACCGATCCAGAACTATGGTGTTGGGTCTCGAATTCTGGAGGAAGTCTAAAGGTATGACACTTCCATATTCAACCTGTCTAAAATTACGGTAACCAGTTCAGTAGTCTTGAATTATGGTAACCAATTTGGTAGTCTAGAATTATGAAAGTCCAATCCGGTGGAAGTCCGATCTCATGGGTGTTTAGTTCTGAGGTTTACTTAGTCTGGTGATTACGTTATTTGGGTTGTTCTGAAATTGTAGGTGATCCCGACGGTTATGCCTAAAACATAGCATCAGGCGGTCCTAGAGATCATGCCTAAATCAGAGGGTTAGGTACGACCAATTACTAAGGAGAAATCATGGATACACACACTATAAACCCCTTCATCTAGATTCTCTCTATATCACCATTTAAGCTCCATAGTGGGAGCACACAGGTGGATAGTATCATCGTTGTATATTACTATTGACAATTTGAGATTTTGAGTTCTCTGCCCTTCTATTTCTATACAATTTATGTTAGTCCATTCTGCTTCTCATTACTCTACTTGATGATCCAATTTGCTTGCATTATTCTTGATCGTTATATATATTTTTTTAACATGGTATCAAAGCTTAGGAAGTTTTCAGTATCGTAGAAGTAAAAACACAAAATTCACAGAAGTCTTCAAATGAATTAAGAGAGAAGATGTCAAGAAGTGTGTCTTCATCTACCATTTGAAATCAAGGCGATTCATCAACAGGAGCATGCAAAACACAAACCGGAGTAGTAATAATGCCGATCGTGCAAACATTGTGGATACGACCTGTAGCATTCACAGAAGGTAAACTCGATGGTACTAATTACACCTTGTGGAAGTTTAAGATCACCTCTATCCTTGAATCTATGAGCTGCTTGAGACTGTACTTGGGAGTGATTGTGAGTGCCGATGCACTCTGTACTCTAGTGACAAGTACATTTGACAGTGTTCTGACTCTTATTCAGCACACCACAAAGGCATGTGAGGCTTGGAACATATTGAGAAATCAATATGAAACTCGAAATCACACAAAAACTCACAACTTGGAGAATCACCTAGCAACAAAGAGGCTTGTTGATGGGGAGACTACTGAAGTTTTTATCATTCGCATAAAGAATCTACAAGATCAAATGGCGGGAGCACGTGTATCAAAGTCAACTGAGGAGCTAGCTTGGTGTTGCCTCTGAATTTGTCCACCGAAGTTTGACGGTCTGGTAACTATCCTTAATACTCAAATTAGACCACAACCACTAACCTTTGAAGAATTCAATGCCTTATAGAGGAGGAGTTGCGGCTCAAGGCAAGGAATGATAGCAGTAAAGGAGAGGTTGCATTCATGGTAAATGCCAAAGGTACTAAAATGGATTCTTCAAAAGATGGGGACAAAATGAAGAAGGATAAGAAGAAGTTCAATCGAGAGTGTTTTCACAATAAGAAGAAAGGCCATAGAATCCAAGATTGTCTCATTAAGAAGGCAACGGAGAAGAGTGGCTCTTCAAAAAGTGGTAAGGGTAAGGAGGTTGCTAACACTACCAAAACTAAGCTTGAGTTGTTTGTTACAGTAGAGGAAATGTGTTCCTTGATTGAAGATTCAGCCACAGATGAATCATGGGTTTGGACAGTGGTGCCTCTCATCATATCACAAGCAAGAAATACCTTTAGAGTTTTCTACAGCCTCTAGAGTAACCCATCATGGTAAAGGTAGGCAACAATGCAAGATGTTCCGCAAAGGGCAAAGGTACTATGTCTTTCATTAACTGTAAAGGGGATATTAGAAAGCTTTCGGATGTGTTGTATGTTCCAAAAATTAAACGCAATTTAATTTTGGTAGCATCTATAACTCATCAAGGTCATTAAGTGTCTTTTAGTAAGACAGGAGTAGAGATTCTAGACCAGAACAACAATGTTGTCAGGATTGGAATAAGGAAGAACAATGTGTATGAGTTTTCTGCTTTTACAACCATGATTAGTGTGGGCATAAGTAAGCTTTGGCATGAAAGATTTGGCCACATTGGATATCCAGTACTGAAAGAGATGCACTAGAAAGGTATGGTTGCTAACCTCCCTCTGTTTGTAGAAGTAGCAGAGGAAGGCATTTCCACAAACATCTGTGATGCGTGGTAATCCTTATATTATAGTTTGGAAATCTTGTGACATGATTGGGAAGTAGTGATCCCTATCCATAATCTTAATGGTGGCCATGAAAAGAAGTTCCGACACAGGTTGATCTTCAAGGAACCAACGACCTCTTGCTCTCGAGATCAATTCCAAGGGAAGTCTCTATTTGTATACAGTTTTTGTTAGTTCATTCTGCTTCTCATTACTCTATCTGATGATCCAATTCCACTGCATTATTCTTGATCATTATATATTTATATTTTTATAACATGTACTTCTAGTCATTGTTGTATATGTTGATTATATGATACCCAATGGTCCTAACAAGAAGCACATTTCTGAATTTATGGCGGATTTGCAAATAAGATCTGCATTACATGTTTGGACCACATTCACCAACCTTTGTGTACAAAAATCCCATGTGAATGGAACATCAATTGGCCAATGACTTGCAATCCTATTCTTTATAATCTCTTCTTGATAATTGAAAAAGTAATCCCAAAAAGATACATCTTGATCTCAAACATATTTTTTTGCATGCTCAATATGTCTCTTCTTTTCAATAAGTACATGCATCCACCTTTTACTTTGATCAACCACATTTCCACATCTTTCCATATTTTTGTTATCTTCATATGGTGTTTGTTTTGCACCATACACAGACAAATTAGGCACTTCCAACAAGAATCTGCATCCATCTTTAGGCTCCCACCTAGGAGAACATAAATACTGCTTTGCAAATAAAAGGGTTATGTCATAAACCCTCCTCATTAAGAATACATGGTTGAAACTAATATTATGCAATGGAACCAAAACCTTAGCACTATTATTAAGGCCTACTGAGCAAAAGTGCTTAAAGTCATAAATCTGTGTAAGGTGTTGAACTTCAGGTTTTGGAGTATATGCTTCTGAAAAATCAACCTAGATAATATTGGAAGAGTGAAAGCATTATTATGTGCCAATCTCTTAGAGAACATACTTAACATTTGATCAATGTGATCATGAGTGTGCCCAACCAAAAGGAAATTTACTTTAACCTTCTGAAACATTATCCATCAACAAGCATGCATAAATATCCAAAAACTATAGAATTTTTATTCTCTCTTTTAGTATTATCAAGTTGCAAATACAGAGTTGGTGGAAAAAGACACTTCCATGATTACAAAACCCTATGAATGACAGTAATTGTATGGTTTGGATCATTATGAACATTTGGATATGTGAAGAAAACACTCGACTTTACGGTTCCATTGTATACCAAAGCACCAACCAAATGCATTCGCACAAGGACTTCATCTCCAATGTCCTTAGGGACGTGATAAAAATGGGGCAAACATGTTTTTTCTTTATCCATCCCATCAATCAAAAAACGCATATAATGCTTTGGATTTCTGGGTGCTTTATTTCGATGATGAATTGCTTTCTTTCTTTCTAAAGCTTGACTCTCATGATGGTTCCTAAGAAGGCTTTTAAAATTATCTTTTTCTTGTGGTGTTGTAGCCCCCTGTGCAATGTTCTTCAAAGCAACGCAAACTAAACACTCACCTATTCTAACTTTACGAAGAATATTCACATTATTAAACTGCTCCTTCCATAATCAAGTAAAGTGATGATACAACAAATACTTCTCATTTCTACTTTCCATATCTTCTTTATGTACTTGAAATACTTCTCGACGAGTAAAGTTATCTAACAAGTGTAGCCTTCCAATTGTAGGCATAACCTCACAATGCAAGCTAAAATAGTTCATCATCCAATTCATTGCATGAAGTCCAATAGATCCTTTGGTCCCAACATGATATGAATCCAAAAGAAGATCTGCATTCATAAGCCCCCATTGAACCTTATGTATTCTAAACACACCCATTGCAATTTTAAATGCAACCCTACAACACCACATCCCTTGACTAAAGTAATATTCAAAAGCAACACATGTTACTGACATGTTATCCTCAACCATTTGTGTGTGAGAAACAAGGTATATATCCTACCTTTCACTATCTAAGTGGAGGAATTTCTCTCTTAGGTGCTTTAGTTTCTTCATTCCTAAGTTCTACAAGCATTTCAAACCACAACAATGCTTCACAATATCTAATGTAATTTGTCTATCTGAAGTAAGAAATTGAAATCTTTTTTGAATTACTTCACGAGGTCTCCTCTTAAAATGTAGACTGAGTGTGCTTTGTCTTTTTTTCTCTTTGCTAACATCCTTTGCTCCACATGCACTTGAATCAGAAGGGAGATCAATGGGTGGATCAGAAGGAACATCAAGAGGTGCATTTAGATGAGCAACATCGCATTGAGAATCTAACTTAAATGACTCAACCGAAAACATAGAAT
>CM035407.1:213350268-213455268 GCA_020310875.1 Ceratopteris richardii | reverse complement strand
AATGCAGTATCTACTACCACCTATCTCATAAAAAAATTACTCTCAAAGTCTTTGTAAGGAATGACTCTTTAAAAATCTTGGAATGAAAGAAGACCAAGATTGAACCATTGCTGAACATTTCGATACATTGTATATGCACATACACCATCACAAATTAGAAGTAAACTTTATATCAAGGGAAACAAATTTGTCTTCATAGGTTATGAACTAAATCAAAAGGTTTATAGGTTATATAATCCTAGCAACAAGGGATTCATAGTAAGTCAAGATGTAGTATGTGATGAAAAGAATTATTGGTTTGATGATGATTGTAGGAAAATCAAATTGCCCTATGATTGAAGGATGACTATCCAACACTTTCAAATAAAAGTACACATACACTTGATGAGTCAAGTGATTTAGAGGATGATCAGAAGACACCTAGAAAGGAGATAAATTATTGGAAATCCAAAGGAAAAGAAAATTTGCAAGAGTTAAGAGATATAGTAGAATGATCTCAACAAATTATAAGAAGATCTACAAGGAAGAAGAAGAAGCCAAAAAATATGAATATGAAACCTCATTGGTAACTAAGAGCTCTATGAACTCTAAAGAGTCCTCATCTTATGAGGAAGCCAAGAAGAAACCAGAATGGAAGCATACCATAGAAGAAGAGATTGAAGCTTTACACGAAAGCAAGACTTGGGACTTAGTTCCCAAGAAATTAAGCGTGGTCATTGGATCCAAATGGGTCTATAAGGTAAAGAAGAATTTTAATGGAACCATTAATACGTACAAGGCTAGGTTAGTCACCAAAGAATATGTTGAGACCCACGGCATTGATTATGACAATACTTTCTCTCTTGTAGCAAAGATGCATACAATCAAAGTACTCATGCGTATTGCAACTGCCAAAAATTGAAGGATATATTAGATGGATGAGAAGAATGCCTTTCGCAATGGATGGATCTCAAAAGAGGTATACATGACTCAAACCCCTCGTTTTGAAGACTCACAATATCCTAAACATATCTGCAGATTAAGAAGATCCTTGTATGGGCTAAAGCAAGCACCAACAGCTTGGAATCATAGACTTGTAACCTACTTGTAGGATAAAGTGTTTTCCGTGAGCAAGGTAGATGCTTTCTTGCTCATTAAGATATCACATGGAGAAGCTATATACCTCGAGGTATATGCGTATGAAATTATAGTAATAGCTAATGATGATGAAGGCATTAGAAGAATTAAACCTTGAACCCAGGAAGAATTCAAGATCAATGATCTAGAGTAGGTCACATACTTCCTTGAATTGGAGGTAGTATATACATATCATGGTACATACCTTACTCAAAAGAAATACATCAAATATATGCTTGCAGAGTTCAAGATGAAAAATGTGTAAGTTTTAGGTACACCTATGGAAGAGAATTCAAAGTTAATTGCACATGAGGTGAGCTAATTGAAGATGCAACAAGCCTATCAAAGCTTGGTCAGAAACCTCAACTATGCTACTCTCACTAGAGTAGATATTAGCTATAGTGTGAGTGTGTTGAGCGATTTCATGCATACAACTAGGAAGCCAATTATGGAGGCATCCAAAAGTTCTCAAATATCTCAAACAAAAAATCATTGAGGGACTATTCTACTCATACACCTCTTATATAGATATTAAAATTTTCTCGGATGTTGATTGGGCATGATCAAGAGATGATAGGAGAAGTACCTCTTGTTATCTTTCATCTATAGATTCTAAGCTCATTTCTTGGTCATGAAAGAAGCAACCTACTATTGCTCTCTCATCTACGGAGGCTTAATATAGAGGATTTTCCAATGCTACTCAACCCTATGTGGATCAAGACACTATACTCTCACTTGGGAGTAAAGTTATCCATTCCTCATATATTTGGTGATAACATGAGTTCTTCCAGTCAATCCTATCTATCATGCTAGGACCAAACACATTGAGTCAATTATCACTATGTTAGGGAGAGGATTACAAGAAAGGAGATAGATCTTTCATACATCTCAACTCAAAAACAAGGTGCAAAAATGATGATTAAAGCTTTGGATGGTGTGGGGATTTATCAATCTCTTTGTCTTCATATTGGAATTATTCTTTCCATTTTATTTTGCTCATGTTCACTCCCATAAATGTGTTGTTTTCTTCAGTGACTCTTAAGAAGACTTGACTAGTTCTGCACATAAGCCCTAACTTCCTTTCTAGCCTTCCTTTTAAATTTTCACCACTCAATTTTAGCACATTCTCCTATCTTCTATTAGTGATATGACTAACCTCTTCAAGTTAGATCAAAACTTGTCCTCGTTGATACACTTTTGTCTTCCCTCTTCATATGTTAACTTATAAACTACATTAAATTTTGTATCCAACCTTCTATCCTACAAATATCTTTTCTATCAAGGTTAGATTTTGAAACAAAGGAAAACTCTAAGAAAAATAAATAATAACAAAATCAATCCACCATTTTTCTACTATTTTTAGGAAATTTTAGGTCAAATATATCTTCCATTATCATTACCCTAATTTGATAGGATTTGAGTCTATTCCCATTAACCCAAGTTTTGTGTTCTTTTCCATCTAAGTCTTCTAATAGATAAACCCCATTGGATCTCTTTTCTTTAAGCCTCAAGGGACCTTTCCACTTAGGTCTAAACTTAGTTTGGAAAGTTCGATATAATAGTTCTATTGAACTATTATATCGAAGACCCAAATCACCAACTTGGATGTTCTTTTCTATGAACTTTTTATTAAACAACTTAGCCCATTTGGCTTGACTTTGATAAAATTCATGTGCTTTTCGACCGTTCAAAAATAAAGAAACTAGGTCCACTATTCTTTGTCCCTCTTGTTGGTCTTGAGATAGATGATGTCTTAGTGAGAACATTAAAGAGGGAAAGAGAATGTTCAAATGAACTATACATTCTACTCTATATGCCAAATGAAAGGGCTAGAAATTGGTAGACCTTTGCTTTGATATTCTAAAAGCCCATAATGATTGATTTAAGTAAATATCCCAATCTCTTTGTTCATTATCACAAAGCTTAGTTATTATCCTTTGTAAAGTTCCATTAAAGCTTTCAACTAAGCCATTGCATTAAGGACGATAAGGAGTAGTGAACCAATGTAATTCTCAACTTATCACCCAATTCTTTGATTAATTCATTCCTAAACTCCCTCCCTTCATCTTTCATAGTTTCCAATGGAATGCCAAATCTTAGCACCATTTTTCAAAATTTCCATGAATTTCTATAGCTTGCAAAGGTTCTGGCATCAAAATTCTTTTGGAAAATTTTTGGCATTATGTGTAAAATGTTGCAACATTTTACATAGTGGTTTACATCTCTTCGAAGACTTGGTAAAATTATTGCTGCATTTAAAATATTTCTTGTTGTCACTGTATCACTATAATGTCCTCCACACATTGCTTCATGGGCTCTCTCCCTCCACAAGGAGTAAGTGACCCTATCATCAACTCACTATGATCAATGCTCTTGATATTCCTTTTTCTCTCTCTTTCCTTTTAAGCAACTTCACGAGCCTTTGTGATTTTGTCTCTTGGAATTTCCATTATTTGAAATTCATCAAAACTCCACCAAAAGGGCATCTCCTTGTACAAAAACTCGTTTAATTCGTTTCGAGTTACAAATCTCTAGTCCCCTTCTTAGTGCCATATATTCATATATTCAGCTTCATTGTTACTTGAAGCAGGGACTACAATGCTGGAAACAATGTTCTAATAGTCCAACACTTGAGCTATAACACATGTTCTTTTAGCTTCTCCTACAAAGAACTCACATGGGCGCCTTGACTAAGACAAAAGCCTCTCATAGAGAGGGCCCAAGTTTAAATCCTCTCCAACATGACACGGTGCAATAAGCTTTTTACAAGAGTTTTGTTTTGCAAGTCATAAACGATGGCAGCGCCAAAGTGCGATGGAGTTTTTTGTCCGAAAAAAAATTCATAGGCGCGGGTTGCTTTTAATTCGTTCTTTTCATATGAAATAATAAATTCAATAACGAACAGATGTTGCACCTCCAGCTAGAAGGAAATATCAAAATTACAATAAAAAAACAATGCTCAAAGTTCAGGGAGGAGCTAAAGCTTCAAGCCATCGAGCATCCATTAATCAAAAGACAGAAAATTAAAAGACAGAAAATTATCTTGCTAAAGTGGAGTCCACTTCACAAGGTGTAGGCTTTCATATGAGCTGCTAATATGAAAATGTGTATCCTCTCGTGTTAACTTCACAATAAATTGGTATCCTCTCGTGTTAACTTCAAAACACACAAACTAAAGGATCGGGAGACCTGTTCGACTCTAGCCTCAAGACATGGAAAGCTTCGAGGTGATACTACAATAAATAGGGGGCCATAGCGACGCCTCCGAATTGAAAAAAAAATGAGAATCGTCGCTTAGACGTCGCATAAACGATGGTGTTGTTTTCGGATTTTGTTTTTTACAGGCCTTCGTCACATAAGCCATGTTAGCGTCGCATAAATGTGTGCGTCGCTAGTTAGCGACGTTATTTGCGACGTTGGCAACCTGGTTGGTGTCGCATATGCAACGTCCTCTGTTCCAGAGCATCGCATAAGCGACGCTCTGGAATATATATAAAAAAAAATCGACTTCTCTCTCTCTCTGGACGCGAGAGAGAGAGAGAGAGAGAGAGAGAGAGAGATCATCGTTGAAGCCAGGTATGCACACACACACTTACACACATATACATATGCATACACACACACAGACACACACACACACATACACATGGACACACACACACACATATACACACACATAAACACACATACACACAATGTTGCGTACACATACATATACATGCATACACACACACATATACATGCATACACACACACACATGTACATGCACACACACATATGCATACATAATGCACATGCAGACATACACATACATAATGCATACACATACACACACATACACACACACATATATGCATACACACACACAGCGACATGCACACACATACACATACATGCATACATAATGCATATGCATATGCATACATAGATACTTACATGCATACACACACATATGCATACATAATGCACATGTATTTGCATACATACACATACATAATGCATATGCATACATAATGCACATGCATACATACACATAATGCATACACACACACATGCATACATAATGCATACACACACATATGCATACATACATGCATACACACACATATGCATACATACATGCATACACATACACACATAGACACATACACACACACATAAACAGATACACACTCATAGACACACACACATACACAGACACACACACACATACACACACACACATAATGATGCATACACACACATATACATGCATACACACACATACACACACATACACATACATATATGCATACACACACATAGAGAAAGATACACACACATACACATACATGCATACATATGCATACATAATGCCTATGCATATGCATACATACATACTTACATGCATACATAATGCACATGCATACATACACATACATAATGCATACACACACATATGCATACATAATGCATACACACACATATGCATACATACATGCATACACATACACACATAGACACATACACACACATAGACACATACACACACATAAACACACACACATACACATAGACACACATACACACACACACACATAATGATGCATACACACACATGCACATGCATACACACACATATGCATACATACATGCATAAACATACACACACAGACACATACACACACGTAGACACATACACACACACAAACACATACACACTCACAGACACACACATACACATAGACACACACACATACATACACATACACACATAGATACATACACACATAATGATGCATACACACACATACACACACATATATGCATACACACACACACACAGAGACATACACACACATACACATACATGCATACATAATGCATATGCATATGCATACATACATACTTACATGCATACATACACATACATAATGCATACACACACATGCATACATAATGCATACGCACACACACACACATGCATACATACATGCATACACATACACACAGACACATACACACACATAAACACTCATAGACGCACACACATACACATAAAGACACACACACATACACACACACACATATACACACACATAGATACATACACACATAATGATGCATACACACACATACACATGCATACACACATACACACACATATATGCATACACACATACACATACATGCATACATATGCATACATAATGCATATGCATATGCATACATACATACATACCAGAATATATACATGCATATGCATACATGCATACTAGAAAGGATATCAATCAGCATGAAACCAGAATGGATGTGTGCACAGTTGGCTTGTGCATGACGAGAGTATTCATAGGTTATGTAGCCCATGACTGCACACATGACAAAGGTGTTGGACTTCATGAAATTCGGAATTGGTGGAAATTAGCAAAGAGGAGATCGAATGACTGCTCGCGATACATCATCACAATTGATTTTCTTTCTTCTATTTCATTCCTTTTCTTCTTTTTTTTCATGCGTAAAACTATCATGACTTGTCCTCCATACTAGACTATCATGACTTGTCCACCATACCAGACGATGTTCCAACGCAATGCACTCTGATTTTTCAGGTCAAGCGGTAAGCCTACCAAACGTTCATTCATGCATGTAACCAAGATGCTTGTATTCCACATTGCCATTATTTCCTTGGTCTCCTCATGGAACGTAGCTGTTATGAATATCCTCGCACTTTAGCGAAATACGTCTGATGCAAAACAGAAGTCCTCTTTTTTTCAAGGTTGAAATGAAGTCTAAAAGCAAAAACAAGAAAGCAAACCCCGAACAACTTTCAGGTCAGCTAAAAGAGGCCCAGAGAATAAGAAAGTACACATTTTTAAAAGTTTCAGTTCCCGTTTATTGATTGGCAATTTTGAGCATCTAACTTTCTACCTCACAATTTTCAGAAATCTTCTGTAAAGGCTATTTATATGAGAAAGTCATGGAACTACAGTAGGCTACGGATCGAGTTTGAGAAACTTGTGAAGTTTCAAATTCCCCATTACATTTATTCAGCTAACCTCCATTTCCATATTCAATTTTTAATGCATACATACATGTGTGTATGTGTGTCTAGTATAAGCCTATGCAATGCAGAATCAGGCAGTTCTTTTATTTCTGATAACATGCCTTTATCAAAATCTGCATTTACAAGCAGAACAGTGTCTTCTGTCAATGACAATTTGTCATGTCTCTTTGGCACCCCCTAATTGAGGTCAAAAAGTCCATTCTCATGTGGCAGATCTTGCATAAAGGAATCTGGACAAATGCAAGGGCTAACAAAATCTGTGGTGTGCCGCCATGGTGCAAGCGTTGCCATCGGTGCAGAGAAGATTTAGCTCACCTGTTCTTTGACTGCCCCAAGTCCCGTGTTATCTGGCATCACGTGTCCCGGGTTTTGAGACTCACAAGTCAAATCAACTGGCAACAAGTGATGTTGGGTGAGGCGATCGGATGCTCATCGAGGCTGTGGAATGCCATCAGAGGTGAGGCTCTCTGGAAGATTTGGAGAGAGCGTTGTGCCGTCAATTTTGGCCAAACTCCTAAGGAATGGTCGATCGAGAAGTCCTTGTTTCTCCTTGGTAAAAGAATCTCTCGAGTCAAGAGATCGCCACCGTTTAGACATCACTGTATCTATCTCCTCGAAAACAACAAGTTGAAACCCAAATGGGTCCCACATGAGGGTGATGGTAATGTTATCCGCCTCATTTGTAATGCCCTATAGCTTGCCTTACTCCTCCCCTGCGCTGTGGGATTTGGGGGGTCCCATGGGCACTAGTCCCATTCACTTGTAACTTTTTCTCTTTATTATAATTAAAGTCCGGGAGATTAGGCTAAGGCCGAACTTCCTTTATTTAAAAAAAAAATGACAATTTGTCATATGATTATGGCTTAAAACCTGCTCGGCACTGTTTGTAATCTACCAGGGAAACGGCTAACCTATGACCAGTTATATTATGAATGTCGAACGTTTGAACTTCATTTCGATTTGAGAAGTAGAACATAACATGCAACCAACCTATCATGGGTCGTAGACTTACCTGCTGCCCAAGGCTCATGAAAGCAGTCAGAAGAGAGGAAAGAGAACATACAGTACAAATACTGTGAATGATTTCTGCTTCATTAAGGCAGCTTTTTGATTTTCTGGCTGATTCGAAGCTGCTGATAAGAAGCTCCAGGCTCCCATACAGTAAAAGATCGTACATATTGCCGAGCTCACATCACGGAAATCCATCAGTAACATTATTCTTTAAGTACTATAATGATAACGCCGATTGATCCAAAAGACAAAGTATGACGAAAGGGGGGCAAACTGTAGTGTCTGTTAAACCCCCATGCCCAGCAGGATCAGGAAACCATCCAGAGAAGGCTCAACGGTTGCCACCATATTGTTTTTCTCTCTACAATCCATTTAAGTCTGCAGATCCTATATACTACCTCTTTCGTAAGCTCGCACTTTCTCTGAAAAGCAAATAAACGTAGATCCTATAGCACAGCTCCCTCTCTAAGGCCACATCACCTGCCAAAAGCAGAGAAACGCTGATTGCTCAGAAAGGAGAGCTTTGCTTTCTACTCAGGCTCTGAAAATATCGAAGGTCGAAGGTACACTCGTCGTCCAAGGAAGCTGCACGTGTTCTAGGTCTGCGTAAGCAGCTCACTTTCCCAACGCAACGTGTCTGCTCTATGCGGTTCGTGAGTTTTTCCGTATTCTGATGCGATGAAAAGCTGCATGAAAACATACAGCAGAAAAGGCATTGCAAGGCCTATTTACGGATCGAGAAAAGTAAGCGAGGACATAAGCACACGCATACCATGAAAGTTTCACTTTACTCTATGTTCAGTACGATCATGATGCCTTTTTTTTTTCTTTTAAGGAAGTTCGGCCTTCGCCTATTCTCCCAGATTTTAATTGAAATAAAGAAGAAAAGTTACAAGTGAATGGGGCTAGTGCCCATGGACCCTCCAAATCCCACAATGCAGGGGACAAGTTCGGTAAGCTAGAGGGCATTACAAATGAGGTGTACAAATCTATCATCTCCCTCATGCGAGACCCATTTGGGTTTCAACTTGTTATCAATGAGGAGATAAATACACTGATGCCTAAACGGACGAGATCTCTTATCTCGGGAGATTTTTTTACCTAGAAAAAACAAGGATTTCTCAATCGACCATTCCTTTGGGGTTTGACCAAAGTTGACAGCACATCGCTCCCTCCAAATCTTCCAAAGAGTCTCACCCTTGATGGCATTCCATAGCCTTGATGAGCAGCCAACCGCCTCACCCAACAATGCCTGTTGCCAATTGATTTAGTTCGTGAGTCTCAAAACCTGTGTCACGTGATGCCAGATAACACGAGATTTGGGGCAATCGAAGAAAACGTGAACAAGATCTTCGATGCATCGATGGCACCCTTGCACCATGGAGGCACACCACAAATTTTATTGGCCCTTGCATTGTACCAGATACCCTTATGCAAGATCTGCCACATGAGAACGTAATTTTTTATCTCAATTAAGGGGTGCCAAATAGACATGAACTTTAGTTCCCATCAAAGTTTGGTCCAAGAAAGGCACCACACCTTGTTAAGGGTGTAATGACCATCTAAGTTCTCTTTGAAGTTGGGAATTCTGGATAGTTTCTTACCATTGCTCCATTTGAGGCCCTCCAGGCAAGGAACATCTTGTCCTGAAGAAGAGTCCATTCCTTGAGGGTAACTCTATGTCTCGGGTCTAAGTCTTCAAACCTGATCCACTGGTCGGTCTCTTGTTTCCAAAGCTGTTTCCACTGTTTGAACCCCCTTGTTCCATAGCCGCTTAGCAATTTGGAGGTTCCAAGACTCCACCCCCTAATGCCGATGATTGGGAACAAGATAGAGTCATTTTGTCTTATCCGAGCTGCCCACTTCCACTCATCACTAATTCTGATGAATTGTTTGGTCTTGTTCCAACTCTTCCATAAGGAACACACGAGGCTAGAGCTTTTAGGGGACACTAGGTGGGGGGAGAACAAAAGCGTGAGGATTCGAATGTCCTTCCAAACAGGAAGACCAACTAAGGTAAGGTCTTTCAAGTTTCTGAAGATCAATTTAGCCCAAGAGGACTCACTATTGCTCAAAGCCTTGATAAACCACTTTGCCACCAACTTGTGAGCCAACCCAGCGATATCCAAAATACCCAAGCCCCCCGAGTCTTTCAAGCTAATGCAAGTTTCCCATTTGATTTTGGGAATCCCCCTCCTATTGGGGTCCCCAATCCATAGGAAGTTTCTACAGATTCTTTCCACTTTGGCCAAATCTTTCTGCTTAGGTCTCCAACACGAGATAAAGTAAATAGTCGTAGAAAGCATAAATGTGTTAACAACCATAGCATGCCCTGTCAAGTTAGCTTGCATGCCTTTCTAATGATTTAGTTTGCTATCCAGTTTGGATAGCACCCAATCCCATCATTGGTCCATTGAGATGTTGAAGCCCATCATAATACCGAGGAGACGAAAGACTTGACCATTAGGGATAACTTGACACCCCTGATCAATCAAAAGTTGGGGTGGAGGCCCACAGATTGCTCTGAAAGAAGTTTTAGCATGGTTGATTTTTGAACATGAAGCCACACAAAATGTGTTGAGGAAACTCCAAAACACCTCAATGCAGTTGATATCATTAAGTACAAAGGCATTCATGTCATCGGCAAAGGGTCTTGCAATCATTTGGCCATGACCTAGAGGTAGGAAAAGACCCTTGAGATTCCCAGCATCCATGTGATGCTTTAATAGACGACTGAGACCATCCGAGGTGATAGCGAAGAGTAGTGGAGCCAATGGGCAGCCTTGCCTGATAGATCTATTTAAATGTATGGGCTCAAAGAGCTTACCATTGATATTTATTCTCATTGAAGCGTTTTTTAGTAGAGTGGAAACCATCTTCGTGAACTTTTGGCTGCATCCAAGATCTTTCAGTGATTGAAGAATAAAGTCCCATTCCAATCTGTCATATGCTTTGTCGAGGTCGATCTTAATGAATACCATATCTTGAGCAGATTCCTCAAAAAATGCAAGGCCTTCCCAAATATCGACAATTGCTTCAAGTATAGATCTACCTTTGATAAAACCTTTCTGGTCCTCACAAAGCCATGACTTTAATTGACAAGAGATTCTATTGGCGATAACTTTGGCAATTATCTTGTATCCAGTTTGGAGCATGGTAATCAATTATCTCCCATTATTAAGACACTCAGGGAGGGCATCAAAGGAGAGAGCCTCTTGCCACACGAGAGCTAGTGGGGTGGCCACCACGTGCTTGGAGGACTTGAAAAACTCATTGGTGAGTCCATCAGGGCCCAAACTTTTTCCATTGGGAAGAGCATCAATGACCTCCATAATTTCATTCTCTGAAATGTTAGCATCCAACAGAGAATTCATGCTCTGTGGGATTCTATGTTGAGCAATCCTTGAGATGGTTTCCATGCACTCACGCCTGTGTGGGAAAGAGGAGTCGAGGCCCCAAGAAGATGGGTGAAGTGCTCGATGATGATAGATCTATTCTCAACTTTTGTGCTACATTCGATCCCATTGTTGTCGACCAAGAAGAGGATGGCTTCCCTAGCTTGTTTCCTTTTAAGGATGTTACACATCTCTTTCGATGGTTTCTGAGCCTTCCCGGCCCACCAATCTTTGAAGAATATTTGCATATTTTTCCGTTTAACCTCTTCCTTGAGTCTCAATGTTCCCCTAATTTTTAAAAGCCCTTGTTGGCGTTGCAAGTTACCTTTTTTCACTTCTTCTTCAAGTCGTGAGACCCTTCGGTACACCCTTTCTCTTCTTTTATTCTGGGTATCTCTTATAGCCTTATGAGTCCTTATCAGAATTTGTCGAGTCCTTTCCACCGTGCTTCTCAAGCACTTAGCCAATTCATTACCGTATGCAAAGGCCTCCGCCCACACTGCGGAAATTTCTTGATGGATATAGGGGAGGGAAAACGACATCTTACAAGCATGAAACCAAGGAGCTTTCCGCAGCGTGAGAGTCGGTTTGAAAGAAAAGTAATCGGGTAGTGGTCCGTGATAGTCAGGTCCATGTGTTGGGAAATCGAAGGAATACCCCACTAGAGGATGGTGTTTTGGTCGATGTAACATCTATCAAGTCTTGCTTTCCTTAGAGAGTCCCCCAATTGGAGATTAGACCAGGAGAACCCCTTCATGTCTTTCACCTCGACCAAGTCAAGATGGAGCGGCTTGATTTTATCCCATATGTCTTTCTCCTGAACCTCAATAATTTTCCCCTTGTTATTCCAATGGTCCTCAAGAAATTCAACCATGTTGAAGTCTGTTATAGAGAAAAGAGGCACAATGTTACAGAGAAAAGAGGCACAAAAGAGGAGCTCCAAATTTTTCAAATTAACGAGCATAAATTTTTTCTTCAAAATCCTAGATATTTTTGTCAAAGCTATGTAAATGCACTAGAGGAGTCCTCTAGATGCATAGAGCCCAAATCATTGTAATATAATTCTTGTAAAATAGTAGGAAGTTAGAGATAAGTCAATAAAGTGCCGGTCACTTATGTGAAAGAACCATTTTTAGGGCACATGTATATAAGTCACTTGGTGACTCTTTGTAAAGACTTCTTTCCATTGTGAAGAGGGAGAGCTGAAATTTCGAATTTGCTTCTTTCTTGCAGATTTTCATCTTCTTTATGATCTTTTGTGTGTGTGTGAAGTTTGGAATGTGTGTGTAGGACTGTTGTCTACCCCTCCCCATCACTTTTGAACCACTGAAGTGTGTGTGTGTGAGCCAATAGGAGTTGAGGAGTGAGAAGGTGTTTCCCGCCATTCACTGTTTTGGCCATAACTCGAAGAGCGGTTGTCAGATTCAAGTGAAGATACAACTACTAGATGCGTCTCATTGAGAGATTTGAAAAAAACCCGCTATTGGCATATTCGGAGTTTAGAACTGGGAGAAACATTCAAATTTGTATTTACTACTGTAAGTGATATCGAGGTAGACATTTCCAGAGATTGAGTGAGTTGGAGAGGTAGTTTAGTCTTTTCTCATGCATTTTAGAGGAACCACTTCACTTTCCATCATGTGTGCACATGTCCTCAACTTGGTTCAAGAGGTTCTTCGGATTGATAATTAAGCGTGTGTCAATCCACCACTATACGCACTTGTGGGGCAAATGAGATTTAGTCTCTTTGACACAAGTCCCTAAGACCTCGTGACTTAGGTACACACGTTTTTGGTGCCATTGCCGGGGATCACACTCAACCAAGGTGCCTTCGTGATGGTTAGAGCTCTAGAGTGAAGGAATCGTACTTGTAGAAGTGAGTTTGTTCAGTGGCAAGTAGTCAGACACTTCAGCACTTGTTACTTCACATCCTTGAGGTGTGTGTAATGAGTTTTTAGGTTTAAGGTTAGGAGTGAGGGAGAGAAGGAAGAGTTAGGGTTGGGTTAAGGAAAGAAAAGGAGTAGGAGTGAGTTGAAATCACCAAGAAAAGATCCCAAAAAAATTTCCCAAATTAGTGTAGAACATGCTTCACACATCATAAACTATAAAAACCAAAAAATTTAGTTCATTTGACACTTGCTCTAGAACTGGTATCGTGTGCAGAGAGTGACCGGTATCACCTGAGCAATATCGTGCTATACAAGCCCAAAAAGCTACCTTGCGATCCCAAGACTTAAGCAAGATATCCGAAAGGTAATCTACATTAAGATTTCAACATCAAAAATATTTTGAAAATGCATTTTCATGTGATTAAAGACATTTTCAGTATCCTAGGATGAGACAGAGAGATTAAAGAGGTTCTTTGAGTGAGACAGAGGGGCAGGAGTGACGAGGATTGAGATATAAGCTTAGGGGTGCAAACGTTTCTGTGATTTGAACGATTTTGGCTGAAGTATCGCAGTCGGTCGAGTTTTGGTATCGTGATACCAAAATTCCCTAGTATCGCGATACTCGTCGAGTATCGTATCATCGCATACCACTTGAGATATCGCGATACCACTTTTGGTATCGTATCATCAAGTTGATATCGCGATCGGGATCTACCAGTGGTATCATATCATGGTCCACTTGGTATCGTATCGTCCCAGTCAAGGTATCATATCATTGAGTGAGCGGTATCGTATCGTGCACCACTACAACAGATCGATCGTATACCGAGGTTTTTACCGAGGAAAATGAAAGCGGCTTTATTTGCCGCGACGCCGGTGTAAAAGTCGGTGTGCGCGTCGGTACCAAAGCCTCGGTATAAGCGTCGGTATATAGCCTCGGTATAAGCGTCGGTATAAGCATCGGTATAAGCATCAGTATTTGCGTCGGTATTACCGACACTCATACCGAGGCTTCTACTGGAGGTACCGTCACCTATACCGAGGCCTGCCGGGTGTACCGACGGTTATTCCGATGACACTACTGGGAGTACCGTCGCGTATACCGACGACCATACCTGCAAATTTTTTTTTGGGCAGAATGTTTTGTCTGTTGCTACAACAACATTACCATGATGTTGCTTAACAAAAGACAATACACTCTGCCCAAAAAAAACCGAGTACATGTGATGTGTACTCTAATGACAACCGAAATATGATTTCATGAAACAGAGTATTATTGGACACAAAAGAGATAATCAGAATGAACAATGAACCATGTACAAAAGAAGTTATATATTTCAATAATGAAGCATGTACAAGAGTGTGGCAGACCACTGTCATATATGACGCTTTTACAAAATGTGGCAAAGCAATGTATTGCCATATGAAAATCAAATACAAAATATTGGTCTTCCACTGCCATACACATGCAAAGAAGGTGTGTGTGTGTGTGTCTATGAATGTATGTGTGTGTATGTGTGTATGCACGTGTATATATATGTGTATGTGCATATGTATTATGTGTTCATATGTGTATATGTGTGTATGCATGTGTGTATATATGTAAAAGCCAAAAACCCTAACCCTAACCCTAAAACATGCATATGTGTGTACGTATATGTCACGTGTGTGTATGTATGCATGTGTGTGCGTGTGACTCTCTCTCTCTCTATGTGTATGTGTGTATGTATGTATGTATGTATGTATGTATGTATGTATGTATGTATGTGTGTCTGTATGTATGTATGCATGTATGTGTATGTATGTATGTATGTGTATGTGTATGTGTGTGTATGTGTATGTGTATGTGTATGTGTATGTGTATGTGTATGTGTATGTGTATGTGTATGTGTATGTGTATGTGTGTGTGTATGTGTATGTGTATGTGTATGTGTATGTGTATGTGTATGTGTATGTGTGTATGCATGTGTATATGTGTGCATGTGTGTATGTATTATGTGTGTATATGTGTAAAAGTAAAAAACCATAATCCTAAAACCCTAACCCTAAAGCATGTATATGTGTGTTTGTGTGGATGTATATGTGATGTGTGTGTATGTGTATGTGCATGTATGCATGCGTGTGTACACGTGTGTGCATGTATATGTGTGTGTGTATGTATGCATATGCATATGCATATGCATATGCATATGTGTATGTAATATGTATGCATCTGTGTGTATGTATCTCTATGTCTCTCTCTTTCTCTCTATCTATATCTCTCTCTTTATCTCTCTCTCTCTCTCTCTCTCCCTCTTTCTCTCTCTCTCTTATTCTCTCTCTCTCTATCTCTATTTATAATAAAGAACAAAACAATCACTTACATCGATGTAATTCTTTTGAACGCTCTCGTCAAAGCCCAATTGACATCATCTCTTGTCAAATTCCAAAGAATCAATGCCAAAAATCTCTTGCAAAACAAAAGAAAAGAGAGATTCAAAAACCCTAATCCTAAAACCCTAACCCTAAAACATGTATATGTGTGTATATGTGTATGTATATGTGATGTGTGTGTATGTGTATGTGCATGTATGCATGTCTGGGTATAGATCTGTGAGTGTGTATACATATGTGAGTGTCTATTAATATGTGTTTGTATGTAATATACATGTGTGTGTGTACATGCATATGTGTGTGTATGTATGTATGCATATGCATGTGTGTATGCACATATGTGTGTGTATACATATGTGTGTATGTAATATGCATGTGTGTATGTATGTATGTGTGTGTGTACATGCATATGTGTGTGTATGTATGTATGCATATGCATGTGTATGCACATATGTGTGTGTATACATATGTGAGTGTGTATTTATGTGTGTGTGTATGTAATATGCATGTGTGTATGCATGTATGTATGTGTGTGTACATGCAAATATGTGTGTATGTATCTCTCTCTTTCTTTCATCTCTCTCTCTCTCTATCTTACTCTATATCAATAAAAAACAAAACAATCACTTACATTGATGTAATTGTTTGGAGCATTGTCGTCAAAGTCCACTTAGTGTTTTCCTTAGTCGAATTCCAAAGAACTGATGCCAAAATCTCCTGCAAAACAAAAGAAAAGAGAAATTCATAGACCCTAAGCCTAAAACCCTAACCCTAAAACATGTATATGTGTGTATGTGTGTATGTATATGTGATGTGTGTGTATGTGTATGTGAATGTATGCATGTGTGTGTATACATATGTGAGTGTGTATATATATGTGTGTGTGTATGTAATATGCATGTGTGTATGTATGTATGTGTGTGTACATGCATATGTGTGTGTATGTATGTATGCATATGCATGTGTATGCACATATGTGTGTGTATACATATGTGAGTGTGTATTTATATGTGTGTGTGTATGCAATATGCATGTGTGTATGCATGTATGTATGTGTGTGTACATGCAAATATGTGTGTATGTATCTCTCTTTCTTTCATCTCTCTCTCTCTCTCTATCTCACTCTATATCAATCAAAAACAAAACAATCACTTACATTGATGTAATTGTTTGGAGCATTGTCGTCAAAGTCCACTTAGTGTTTTCCTTCGTCGAATTCCAAAGAACTGATGCCAAAAATCTCCTGCAAAACAAAAGAAAAGAGAAATTCATAAACCCTAAGCCTAAAACCCTAACCCTAAAACATGTATATGTGTGTATGTGTGTATGTATATGTGATGTGTGTGTATGTGTATGTGCATGTATGCATGTGTGTGTATACATATGCGAGTGTGTATATATATGTGTGTGTGTATGTAATATGCATGTGTGTATGTATGTATGTGTGTGTATGTATGTATGCATATGCATGTGTGTATGCACATATGTGTGTGTGTATACATATGTGAGTGTGTATGTAATATGCATGTGTGTATGTATGTATGTGTGTGTGTACATGCAAATATGTGTGTATGTATGTATGCATATGCATGTGTGTATGTATACATGTGTGTGTGTACATGAGTGCATGTATATGTGTGTATACATGTATGTATGTATGTGAGTATGAGAATGAATATGTGTTTGTATGTATATGCATGTGTGTATCTAATATGCATGTGTGTATGTAATATGCATGTTTGTATGTAATATGCATATATGTATGTATATGTGTGTATGCATGTGAGTATGTAATATGTATGTGTATGTATATGCATGTGTGTATGTAATATGTATGTGAGTGTGTATGTAATACGCATGTGTGTATGTAATATGTATGTGAGTATGTCTATGCATATCACATATATGTGGTAACAGAACACCCAAATCAGATCAATGAGAGAGGAGAGTTAGAAGGACAAGGAAACTCAAGAAGGCCAGACCCTTAAGAGTTGGTAAGCACTCCCAGAGGCAAATCAGTAGTGACTCGAGTCTTGAGAGGAGATTTGATACCTCAAGACGATTACCTGCTAGAGGTCTACTTGATCCATGGATCAGACATTGTTACAAACTGACTCACCTACACGTGGACAAGAGGAAAGTCCAATGACTTTCTATGAGTTAAAAGATCTTGAAGATGAGTCTAGAGTCACATACCTAAACAAGAACCAAAGAAGATATTAGCTGGCTCATGCCATTGATAGGCCTCAGTTGAAGTATATGGGTTTGCCAGTATTCCCTGAGCGAGAGCAGGCTACTACCTCTCAAAATCCCTTTGGGACACAGCAAGAGTCTCAGCATACAATGTCGGGACAGACAAGCCATCAAAGCATTCCCAACCACACTCACGTGCAATTCACAATGCCGAGACTGCAATCACACAATCAAACTCACCCACGACTAGGCAACCAACATCAGCCACCAGTGAGGCCAAGACCACCACTAGGAGTGCAGCCTGGAATGACTCCAATGAGACCAACAATTCCTGTAATGCTTAGACAACTAGCGCCCATAAGAAGATTGAGGCCGATTCAAGGCTAAGTGTATGAGAAATCATTATGATGGAATGGGAGAACCTTATGATCACATAGGTGAATTTAAACAAGTTCTACGGGCTGAGCAAGTAGATGATTTCTTTGTGCAGTATGAGTCCTTTGGACTCACTCTCACAGGAACGCCTTTGACTTGGTTCGAGCCATTAGATCCCAATCAATTTGGAGATATTGAGAAATTCTTTTAGGAATTCACTAAGAGAGGGATTAAACACAATTCTTCATCGTCAATCCATAGCTTCAAACAAAACCCCAATAAAAGCATGAAAATAGCAACTGAAGATTCAATCAATATGTCGATAGATGCCCAGTAGCAGAAAGACCCACACAGAAAAAGATGATATCATTATTCTTAGACGGGCTAATGAATGGGATGCTAAGAACTTTAGTCTATGTGAAGAGGCTGCAGACATTGAGTGAATGTCTTCAAGAGTGTATTGACCTAGAGGATAGCCTAGCGGATGATCTCAAAAGCACACCAAGCCCTACAAAATCAGAAGACACCAAAAGTACGGTGACGTCTAACTCTACTAACATCGAGGAGTTAGCAGAGCTGGTAGCCAAGAAGTTAGGAGTTCACGGACAAAAGAACTACCATCATCCATCAGTAAGAATACCCATGTTGCGAAGATGCAGCTTATGCGGAGGAGACCATCCAACTCACATGTGCGTAAGGGGGAGGAACAGGCTTGCCTCAAGCTCACCCTTACAATAGGCAGCCACATCAAGGAACCGCTCTGTATTGCCATATACATGAATCATACCACTAAGAATTGTCCATTCAATAGACAGACACAACCTCTAAATCAGCCTCAATATAGGCCATATGGATACCCACCTAGAGAGCCAAGAAGGGAGATTCCTAGATACAACCCCTATCCAGGACCACATGGAGCACCTAGGCCATGTGAGCAAGGACAATATACACAACCTCAGCCAGTGTTAGGATAGCAACCACCACTTCCTCAAAACGTAGTTCCAGTCAAATATGCTCAACCAGAGGAAAACTTGGAGAGAGCCATAGTGCCAGCATCACCATTGACCAACACAGAATCACCAACCTCAGGTTACGAGCAAATTCAGGGAGATTATTATTCCTATGACTTTAGTATGATGGAGTACAAGCAAGCTTATGACCTGCAATACTATGCGTATGAGGAATATGACAATGTCTATGGACCAAAGGTGGCAACACTAATGTACACCGCACCCAAGGCACTAGTACGTGTAAGACCACCCATCAGACCGCCCATACCAAAAGGACCATGCTATAGATGCGAAGGAGATCACTTTATCAAGGAATGCACTTGGCGATACAACCCACCACCTCCTAGGACGTGGGAAGGGTATTGTAACGATTGTGGAAAGGAACATCTCTTTAGAGATTGCCCAAAAAATCCCAATAAGACTCATGACACTGCACCTATTAATGTGATCGAAGTAATTGAATCGTCAAGAAGTGACAAGGAATATACCGTACCATTAAAGGCCATCATACGAGCACAAACAAAAGGGCAAGAAAGAAAACGAGTAGACTCAGAACAAGAAAAGAGTAAAAACCCTAGAACCCAGAATACAAGTAGAGGAAGATTCAGAAGACCCACATGAGAATACCCAAATGGTGAAAAGCCAAAAGTGGAAGGATAGGAGAGAAAAACTCAAGGAAAAATGGATGAGAAATAAAAACAAGGAAGACAAAAAGCACACATGAGGCAATAAGAAACCTAAATAACTTGAAGTTCAGGAGGAAATTCCTATTGCTTCGTAGACCCTAAAAACAAGCAAACTAGGATCCATTCTAGTAGACCCAAAACCAGACGATTTAGACATGTGGTTGAAAGCTTACCAAGGTAGAAACTTGAATGGAGCAAACATAGAGCAACACAAGAAATCTTATCCACAAGGGGAGTTAGAAAAGGAGAGGCTAGAAATATGTAGAAAACTCATAGAGGTAGCTCAGGCCACCCTAGAGAAGACGATTCCAGCCCTTCCTGAGACTAGAATATCGGAGGATCAATACAAGGATTGTCTTAAAACCAAGGACCAGAAACTAAAGGAGAGGGATAATGAGAAAGAATTACCAAATACCTAGGACAAGTCGATGTCCATAGTCCCTGATTTAGAGGCTGAGTGGCCAAAGGAGTTATGGACTAGGATTTGAGAAGATCAATGGAAAAGGAATGGAGTTGCAAACCTCCTTTTGAGGAGTTAGACGTGGAAGACTATCAACCGACGCCAAATTTGGAGGAAGTATATGAAGAAGTTTCTAGGCTGGACCGAAATAGGGAAGAGGCACAAAGCATTTCTACCCTACCAAACTATATGGGAGAATATGAGAAGGAATCCATAATCTTTGTGCTCTAGCAAAAGAAAAGGAGCATTCAGACAAGACTCCACACAATCTAACAGAACTCAAAAAGACTAAAGTACAATGTCAATTGACTGTGGAGGAATGAATTCGTGTCAAACCACAATTATGGAAACAATTAGCGGGACAATTGAAGTTAGAGCAAGAGAAGCACAAGAAGGAAAGCAAGGAAAATGAAAACCCTTCTACCGTACAAATCCCGGTGGATAAGGTTGGGGAATTTAGCGAAGGAGATGAGGGCAACACATGTTTACGCGTCACGTACAATGGATACATAACCAAGGCCATACTAGATAGAGAAGCAGGAGTAGGTATTGCCACCAAAGAGATTTGGGATAAATAGGGAAATCCAACCCTACGACCAACTCATATGAAACTTCAATTATCAGATGGCCATGTTGAGAAACTGTTGGGAATATTGGAAAAGATCAAAATGACCACCTGTGGAGTTGAACTTGAGCATACGTTAGCTATTTGTCAATTTGGAAAGGCAAATAATTATGAAATGATATTAGGATGACCTTTCATGAGACAACTCAGGGTAGTGCATGATTGGGGACGAGACTCATTATACCTTCAACATCAAGGAAACACTACCAAGATAAACTTGCATACCTTTGCATACAAGGATGTACCCCTTTTACAATGGAACCCCATACATAAGGAAGAAGATGAT
Organism: Ceratopteris richardii; assembly: GCA_020310875.1. Classification (NCBI taxonomy): domain Eukaryota; kingdom Viridiplantae; phylum Streptophyta; class Polypodiopsida; order Polypodiales; family Pteridaceae; genus Ceratopteris; species Ceratopteris richardii. Next base: position 213,433,805 of record CM035407.1, on the reverse strand, counting down.
TTGTCTATCCATAGTGCTAGATCAAGTGATCAATCATGGATGCATGAGGATGCACAATTATGGATGTGCAAGGAAGCAAAAAAAGAGGATAAAACACTAGAGTTATGGCCCATAGGACATCAAAATTATCGACCCATAGAGGATCCAATGTACATGCCTCAAATTTTCCCTTACAAAGCATTCAAACCGCATGGTTGGGTGGAAATTCTAGAAACTTTAGATGTGTGTGTAAATGAAGAAGTATTGACCATGAATGAATGTGTGGAAGAAGAAGGCTATGACGTAAACTTGTACATGGTGGTCCTTCAAGAGGTAGAAGCTGGAGAAATGTTAGAATAAGAACAGAAGGAAGAATATGAGAGCATAGAGATGGAACTAGAGTTCGATTCGTAGGAACACTATCTAGAAGCCATTCAAGCCGAAGACAAGAGTGGAACACCCAAAGTGTTAGCAATCGAATCAACTCCTATAGTATCGAATCATGAGGAAACAACAAGTAAGAACGGACCAACACCAGATCTATTTGAAGTTCCTGAACACTTTAAGAGATATGAAGTAGAGGAAAGGAAGATAGCCATTCAGGTGCCTAAGAGAGAGGCAAGAGAAGGAGAAGCGTATGACAACAAGGAACAAACGAAAAAAATTGTAGTGACCATAGAAAATGGAGAAGAAAGATGCACATACATAGGAAAAGATGTGTCACTTGAGGAAGAAGAAGAATTGATAAAACTAATTAGAGAATATAGAGATGTGTTTGCATGGACCTACAAGGATCTCAAAGGTGTGGAAACCTCAATCTGTTCTCATAGAATACCAATGACACCGGAGGAAAAACCATCAAAACAACACCCTTATACGTATAACGATGTTTATGTTGCAAAAATAAAGGAAGGAATAGACAGATTGTTGGCGGCCGGATTCATTTACGAAATAGAACATACCAAATGGGTGTCACCATTAGTAGTTGTGCCCAAAAAAATGCAAAACTAAGAGTGTGCATCAATCTAAAAAAAGTCAACGCAGCCACGATCCGTGATAGTTATCCATTACCCATCACCGATCATCTTTTGGAAAGAGTTGCAAGCAAAGAAGTCTATAGCTTCTTGGATGGATTCTTTGGATACAACCAAGTAGCTATTGCTACTGAGGACCAACACAAGAGCGCATTTGCGACTGAATGGGGGGTCTATGCCTTCAGAGTGATGCCTTTTGAACTCACTAATGCCCCTGCCACTTTCCAAAGATTGATGTGTCACATTTTCAAAGAATTTCTAAGGAAGAGTATGGAAGTATACGTGGATAACTTATGTACATATTCAAATCAGAGGCAGGAACACATTCCAAAATTCCGAAAAATATTTGAAAAATGCTGACAATATAGAGTATGTCTCAATCCGGAGAAGTGTGTTTTTATGGTAAGACAAGGAAAAACCCTAGGACACATCGTATGTAGGAACGGAATATCTACTGATGAAGACAAGATCAAGGTAATTCTAGAACTTCCAAGACCAAAAAATGCAAAAGAAGTGCAAGCATTTATGGGTCACTTCCACATGTACGTGATAATTGCCAAACCTTTGTATGGATTGTTGACTCAATTCACATGGACAGACGAGTGTGAGAGGGCATTCAATGAACTAAAAAAGCGACTTAGCACTGCCCCAATTTTGAAAACACCCAATTGGAATAAGCCTTTTCATATTCATGTGGACGCTTCCAATTATGCAATAGGATGCATCTTAGCTCAACTGGCAGACGAAGGAAAATTGGACCATCCAATTGCTATGCAAGTAGACAACTGAATCAAGCTGAGAGGAACTATACAACTACGGAGCGAGAGGGATTAGGGATGGTGTACGCTATAAAGAAATTCAGACACTACCTCTTAGCCAACAAGTTCAAGCTCTTCATAGATCATCAAGCCTTATTGTACTTAGTCAATAAGCCTTGCAACAGTGGAAGACTAGTGAGATGGTTTCTATTATTAATGGAGTTTGATTTTGAAGTAATTGTGAAAAAAGAAAATACCCACGTGAGAGCAGATCATCTCTCTAGGTTAACACATGGAGAATCACCGAGCGGAGTACCCGATGAATTGCCAGAAACTCACTTGTTCAATTTGGAAGTGTGTCCTCAGTGGGCAGAAAAGCTAATTCCAATACTCACTCATGGACCACGACACTCAATTAACAAGGAAAGTAGAAAGGAAATCCTACAATCTCGTAACTTACACATTGTAGCAAGAAGCGTGTACCATAAAGAATCCAACAGTCTATTGTCTAGATCTATAGAAGAAGATGAACAAAAGAATTTGATCGAACAAGCGCACATTAATAAATGGAGAATGCACAAAGGAACTCATGGAATGCTAAGAAAATTGAAACGATTAGAAATATATTGGCCTGACATGCCTAAGGATGTCCATGAATAGGTCAGTAGTTGCACAAAGTGTCAGGAAGCAACTCCAGATGATCATAGATCTTTACCTTTCTCCACAATAGCACCCAAATGGAGTAAGAAATTAGTAAAATTCCTAAAGACATGAGAACACGAGGAAGGAATTAGTTTAGCAAGGAAACGATCCCTGGAAGAAATGAGTAAGGACTACATTATCATGGGAAGACAATTATTCAAGAGAGGGAAAGATAATCAACTACGACTATGTGTACATGAAGGAGAGTACTTACCCATATTAGAAATGGTGCATGCAGGTGCTATAGGAGGACATTTCTCAACTGAAAGAATAGTAAAAATGATCCTCTTTGCGGGTTTGTGGTGGCCAACTCTACATATGGATGCAGACACCTATGTACAAAGTTGTGAGACATCCCAAAGAGCAAAATATCCGATTCGACGAGATGACATGCCTTTAAGACCCATGCTTTGCACAAGGGCATTTTCCAAATGGAGTATTGATTTCATAGGACCCATTAATCTACCAGCCAAAGGATCACATGCTGAATACATAATAGTGGCAATGGATTACCTGACTAAATGGGTAGAGGCAAAGGCTACTAGAAAAAATGATGCTCAGACCACCGCTAAGTTTCTTTTTGAACATATCTTTACTCGCTTTGGATTACCCATAGAGATAGTGAGTGATCAAGGAACTCATTTTATTAATGAGGTCATAGAGTCCTTAATGAATGAGTTCTTAGTGATCCATAAAAAATCAGCCCCTTATCATCCTCAAGCCAACGGGCAAGCAGAAAGTTCCAACAAGGTGTTGTGTACTGTATTGACAAAGATAGTCAATAGTGGAAGGTTAGATTGGGACAAACAATTGCATCATGAAATTTGGGCCTTCTGCATGGCTTACAATACTACCATTGGGACTACACCACTGAATCTAGTATATGGACAAAATGCAATCTTGCCAATCGATTTTTTAGTGCCCACCTTGAGAGTAGCCCAATAGTATGAATGGACAAGGCATGAATTGTCCAAGCAACTAGACCAAATTGAGAAGTTACACGAGACTAGGATACAAGTTGTTGCAGGAATTTATGCAGCAAAGAGAAGACAAAAGTCTCATACTGGCATCTCCTCATAAAGGGGGCCATACAACTTAGAGTATCATGGATCATTTGTGATCACTTGCGGCTCGAGTATTGAGTATATCTAACAATACATCATTTGCTTACTTAACATATAAGGTACTCTCAATTGGACTATCAAAATCCATGTGCTAGAAAGTAGACGTGTATCTTTTCATACCAAGCACATGCTGCTTGGTTCAATCCATCTAATGCCTTTTTCAACTTGCATACTTTTTCTCATGCCCTTTTTGCATAAAACCATATGGATGAAATACATGTTCTTCATGTAAATCACCATTTGAAAATGCAATTTTGATGTTCAACTCATGTTCATCCCATCCATGATGACATCCAAGTGCACAAATTCTATGAATGGTTATCATTTGACATGTGGGACCAAAAGTCTCATCAAAATCATAAACTAAGTGTTTATGAAGGTGAGCAGATTGATGATCCTAAAGAGTATCAAAGCTTAGTTGGTAGCTTGATATATGCTACTCACTGAAGACCAGATATATTATATAGCATGGGAGTGCTTAGTCAATTCATGCACTCACCTAGAAGGCCACACATGGATGCTACAAAGAGAGTGCTCAAGTACCTCAAAGGGACACTTAATGAAGGTATTTATCATCCTTACTCTTCATATTTGGATATCAAAATGTATTCAGATGCAGATTGGGCAAGAGTAAAGGATGATAGAATAAGTACCTTTGGATACTTAGCATTTGCAAGTTCATAATTGGTGTCATGGAGTTCCAAGAAGCAACCAATATTTTCTTTATCTTCAACTAAAGTAGAATATATAGGTCTAACTATTGCAACTCAAGATGCAATATGGCTTAAGGATTTGTAATCATATTTGGGACTTGTATGTTCCAAACCTCACTTATTTGGAGATAATGTAAATTCCATGCGTCTAGCTGCAAATCCATTTTTTTGTGTAAGGACAAAGCTCATAGAAGTACATTACCACTTTGTAAGAGAGAAGCTTATGGCAAAGGAAATTTACATTTCATTTTTTCCTATTGAGAAGCAAATAGCAGAAATGATGTCAAAGTAACTTGATGGGATATTAAAGCTTTGTAGATTCCAAGTAACTTGATGGGATATCAAAGCTATGGTAGGTATTCAACCTATCAGAGAATGAAGACTCAAACATACTTTAGCTTAAGGGGGAGATTTTGGAACATCAAGATTGCATTATGCTTGAGGCGGATATGCTCTACATCAAATCCATCAGATTCCAAGTAACTTGATGGTATATCAAAGCTATGGTAGGTATTCAACCTATCAGAGAATGAAGACTCAAACATACTTTAGCTTAAGGGGGAGATTTTGGAACATCAAGATTGCATTATGCTTGAGGCGGATATGCTCTACATCAAATCCATCACTTATGATCATTTTATGTAAGGTTCAAGGTACTTACCTTTGTAAAAGGAAAGAATAAAAGGCCTAAAAGCCACGAGTTCGAAGTGGTTGAGATTGATTCTCAATCAATCAATCAATCAATCAAGAAGTAGATATGACTTCAACTTTCTCTTTTTCTAGATTGTAGGAAAAGATTCCAATCAATCTAAACTACCAAACTCACCTAATTTTGAATTAAAATTCATGAAGAAAAGGCTTGTTCATATCCTCAAGAGTCTATAGAAAGACTCCAAAACATTTTTACATTGATTAGAGTGCTGATTTGAAGCAATACATATACTCTTTGATCATGGCTTGGTGCCACTTCTATTCTCTACTCCTTCTTCCTTAGACTCAGTCAACTTTGAGAGATTGTTGCTCTCTCTAAAGAGCTCCCAATCAAGTGTTTAGGCATTCATTGGAAAGGCATAACTTTTTATGTGTACAAATTTTCAAGTCATTTTATTTGAGTAATTTCAATGAAATCTGAGTTTTACACTCTCGGGGTCATTGTCTGCACATCCAATCGCGATGACGTCCAATTAGTGTTAAGGTGATTTCTCCTTCATTAATTGATATAAATTTGGGATTTTATGGATTTTAGCAAGCCAAACCTCTATTTGATACTCCCTTAAGAGGGATTTTTCCAATTGTAACTGTGCTATCTGCTCTAAGTGTTTGAAGTCATAACTTCCATCCATTTTTATATGATTTTTGTAAGCTAGTCAAGGTGCAAGTGATCAGTTTTGCATCAACTTGTTCTTGTTGATGTTACAAAGTACCTCTTTTTTTTATTGCACTAATAACAAGCTTATAGGATCTAATTTACATATAAAAAGAGCTAGGGTTGGTCCTATGCTGGTTTGCTAGACCAACTCCACCACTTGGCAACTCAACTTTCCAAGCCTCTCCAAGCTTCTCCAACTTTTTTCAAAATGGGCACCCTCTGTACTGATCAAGGGGGGAATACATTTCTTCAAATTTTAATGCATTTTTGGCTGAATGTGGGATAAAACATCAGTGTATAGTGCTATATCCACCCCAAAAAAATGGAGTTTCTAAAAGAAAGAACATGTCTCCCATGGAGATGGCAAGGTGTATGGTCAAAAGTCAAGCTTTACCACATAGCTTCTAGCTTAAGGATGTTATGTGTGCAGCCTATGTACTCAACAGGTGTCCCACCAAAGTTATGCAGTCTATCACTCCATATGAGGCTTGGCATGGCTGCAACCATTTGTTGCTCATCTACATGTCTTTGGTTGTCTCGCATATGCACTAGTGCCAGCACAACAATGCAAAAAATTGGATGATAAAGTAGTAAAATGTATTTTCATTAGGTATAGTTCTAAAGGCAAAGCCTATCATCTATATCATCCACAAATTAAATGCACTTTGGTTACCCGTGATGTTGTTTTTGTGGAAGATGCAATTCAATCATTACTTTCATGTACTAAGGAGACATCAGTTAGCTCCAAAGATATGTATGACAATTTGTTACCTCTTTTTATAGGTGGACAATGAAGTGATGCTCCAAATGAGGCAATTTCTCAAAACTTTATAGGTTTCACATGATGATGTAGATTGTTCCATTTCTTTGCAAAATAGCAAATTAGATGCACATTTGTCATATCATACTCTTTCAGATCTCATAGTGCTTCTTTTGCATCAAATTTCTATGATATAGCTACCTCTAGTCTTTGTGATGAGAATGAGCTTGTTTATTTTGATGAAGCATAGAATTTAGGAAATTGGGTGGCTCCTATGCAATCAGAATATGATGCTATTATGAAGAATCATACATGTTCTTTATGTGATTTTCCTCTTAGCAAAAAGGCCATTGACACTAAATGGGTCTACAAGATGAAACTTAAACCTCATGGAATAGTTGACAGGTACAAAGCTAGGCTTGTTGCAAAAGCTTATGCTCAAGAAAGAGGCATTGATTTTGATGAAACGTTTGCACCTACATGTCGAATGATTACCATTCATAGCATCTATGCATTTGTAGCCCATCATGGTTGGAATATATATCCGTTGGACATTAAAACTACATTTCTTAATGGTGACTTACATGAAAAAGTGTATGTTTTTTAGCCCCATGGTTTTGCGCAAAAAAGGCATGAAAACAAAGTGTGCAGGTTGAAAAAGGCATTTTATGGTTTGCAACAAGTACCACGTGGTTGGTATGAAAAGATACATGCCTACTTGATTGAACATGCTTTTGAAAACTATCCAATTGAGAGAACCTTGTATGTTAAGCGTGAAAATGATGTGATTCTTATCATTCTTGTCTATGATGATGACATGCTGATCACTAGTCCTAATGACAAGCATATTTCTGATTTTAATGCATGCCTCATTTGAGACGTCATATTTGGTGCATTTGTATCATTATTTGGGCATTCAATTCATGCAAGTTGATGCCGGAACAGCTCTATGTCAAACAAAATATATTGACACATTATTGTAGCATTTTGGTCTCGAAGACCAAAACCTATTGCCACTCCTATGGAAATAGGTTTATGGTTGAGTCTTCATGATGCTAGAGATGCATTTGATGTTGTTCTCTATCAACAGGCTGTTGGATGCTAGATTTACTTATGCATAGCTTGGCCTGATATTTACTTTGTTGTCTCATAGATAAGGAGTTTTATGCATTGCCCAGGTGTCAAAGCATTGGTAGGTGATTAAGCAAATCTTTCACTACTTGAGTGGTACCCAGATACTTGGATTGTTTTATCCCAAGGGGGGATAACTACCGCTTGATTTACATGCTTTTTTTGACTCTGGATGGGGTGGTTGTTATGAAACTCTTGTGTCCACTAGTGGTTATTGCTTGATGTTTGGTAACTCATGCATATCTTGGTTGAGCAAGAATTAGACTACTATGGCCACTTCTAGTTGTGAGGCTCAGTATAGGGTAGCTTTCATAGTGAATGTTGAATGTGTGTAGCTCAGAGACCTTTTGGTTGATTTGGGTGTTGGTTAGTCTTCTACACCACCTTCATTGAGAGCCAGAGCGCACTAGTAGTTGAAATCCTTAAGCCTCAAAATATGTGATTGGACTGACTCACCGACTTTCATCTTTGTGTTGGATAACTATCACCAACTTTCTACTCTAATAGTGATTCTCTAATTCCAACCAAGCCAAACAAGACGTTTTGCATGATGTGATTTGTGGAATAATATGCTTCTTGATATAAGATTGCTCTTCTATGGGTTGAGACTGCATCTATCTCCCTTTGTCTATGGATTATGATGTAATCTCCTCTTCTTCCTCTACATTCTGTTGGGAAAAAATTGGATAGCAACCTTCTTGGATGAAGAAGCAACATCTTTCTTTACTTTTCTTTGTTGCAAGATCTTATGTACATGTGTAGACATAGAGTATAGAATCTAAAAACACATAGAGTACATAGTAGACAAGACAATACAAAATATTGGGTGCGATCTCCCCCCCACAACTCTGTTCGATGAGTCTATGGAGTATGTGTATTATAAGATTTTTATTAGGTAAAAAATAGAGATTACGATGAGGGTGACGCTTTGAAAAGCAAGCATGAAAGTAAAAATTTGCTCTCTTTTATGGAGATCCCTATCTTTTATTTACAAAAATTGCAATCCATAGCTATCGGTCTTAACCACTATTTTTATGACTTTCTAGAGGAAGCCTCTACATGGCTCTTTATTTGCAAAATATATAGAAAATATAATTTCTCTTATTTGTATCCAAAAACATCCAAAATATCCACACTTATCAATGCCCTTATGGACCTTCAATTGCTATATCAAAACAAAAAACATATTAATATCTTAATAAATTGAACCCCAAGATTCAACATTCCATAAGTGATAACATGCCCCCATTTGAAAAAGCAATTGACGTCAGTTGACATAGACAAAAAAGACATGGATGGACAATCACATGTCCCACTAATGAACAAAAATAAGCATGTCCCATGTAAAACACATGCATGGAAATGTATTATAAAGGAGTTAAATAATTGTGAATGTGAATGATCTGCAGAAATTAAGTGATCCTAATGAGGCGTCAATGATTTCTTATGGATCTATTGTGATTATTTAATAATTAAGTGAGGGGAAGTGTTAAATAAAAAAAAAATCTAACAAACTTCCTATAGGAACTAGATAACCCAAGAACAGAATGTGCATCATTACTGATTGAGGTAGAGACCATTCTACAATTACTTTGATTATATATTTTTTCTACATGAGCTTCTTCACTAGAAATGATATGCCCTAATTATTTTAGTTTAATTTAGAAAAATTAGCTAAAATGTGTTCTTATTTGAGATATTTCTAAATGCTTCTTGTGCTTGATCTTATTCCTACAATAAACAAGTATATGATCAAATAAAACAAGAAAAAAAGTTTGATAATCAAGGAAAATCAGGCTTGTCAAAAGGTTTTTGGTTGACACGGCTGTTGTTAAAGGATCGATTTGGTAATCGATTGAAACTCCCTCTTCGTATCATGAGCGAAAGAAATAGCTTTGTAAAGCATTGTAGTCTAGAGTGTGTGAAGCTTGACTTGGATCCCCATCTCCAAACCTTCTTCATACTCCCTCTCAACATATCCTCAGGAACATCTTCAAGCATGTGAACAAGTAAAAGACTTTGATAGAACCACTATATGTAAGTTGTAACGGTATAACCCTCCTTCCATGTAAATGTTGTCAACAAATGTCAAACATGTAGATGGAACTAAGGGGGAAGAAAAGACTCCTTAACCCTGTTCTTAAACACCTTCCATATCGTGGGACAATCTGCACTATGCCATAACAGATTCCACCAAAGTTGAGCTTTTCTACTAAATAATTAGTAGTAAACTTTGGTTCATCACTTTCAGAGTAGGATTTATCTGAATAAAAATGATCAAATCGGGATAACCATGATAAAATAAGTTATCATCCTTGCGTTCATCAAATTATGAAAATTGGAAGTTCTTGAAAATGATCTTGGAATGCATGCCATTAGCATGAATGATAACAATGGCCTTCACCACCCTTGTAAGGTTTTCCTCCTTAGAATGCATAATTTGAAGTATTTTGTAACATTTTCGGATCTCTTTTTGGGTGCCTTGAAGTTCACGTTGCAGGAGCTCCAATTGTTGTTGGAGTGGTACCTCAGGTAGAGGTAATTCACCGAAGTCCTCCATGGTATTGGTAGGTTCCATGGGTGTATAGAAGAAGAAACCCCCTTGTTAAAGATTTGAAAACAATTTTAAGAATTCTTAAATTCAAATGGAAAAGCTAAGGATGGTTCTTCTTAATTGAAACAATAAGAGAGATTAAAGTTATGTTAAATATAAGTAAAGAGGTTAGTAAAGTGACAACAAAAGAGAATACTGTAGTGGTAAAACACAACTTGTGAATGTGAGGTTGGGTGAAAATCCCCTGCTTGGTAGATGAGAGACTCCTTATTGCCACTCCTTAATAGTGTTTTCGCATAGCCAATGGTCACCAAGGGAGCCATGGGTGCCATGGAAGACAAAGATGCCAAAGTTATGCCAAAGTTATACCAAAGTTCCATTCCTTAGTCAATGCCTTGGAGTAAATGTAGGTATAAACTATATGCATAAACTTTAGTTTTAGGTTCAAGAACTAGAACTGGAATAAAAACCAAAAACTGAAATGTGAATAAAAACAAGAAACAAAAACAGAAACTGAAATCAGAATTGGAAAATGAAAACAAAAAAAAAATGGAACCAGCATCGAGACAAGGATAGAGATCAAAATGGATCGCTAAACAAACATTGATTGGATGTAAAAACAAATAGCACTAGAATACCTCTATAGTGACATATGCATGCTTTGATACATTGTTGAAAGATCGTATGTATATGCATACACACATAGTAAGAAAGTTGAAAACACGCAAAAAAATAGAGATATGCAATAGATGAGACAGTACACGATATTGGGTCCATTCTCCCCCACACACTCTATTTGAATATTCTATAGAGTGCATGTATTTATATGGTTTTTATTATGCGGAAAATAGAGATTACAATGAGGTTCATGCTTCAAAAAGTAGGCATGAAATGTGGTTCTTTATTTATAAAATATATAGAAATATAGAATTTATCCTACTCGTGTCCAAACACATTTGAAATATCCACACCCCTCCATTCCCTCACGGACCTTGAGCTCCTATATCAAAACACAAAACACATTGATATCTCAATGAATTAAACTTCAAAATTCAACATTCTATAAGTGATAACATTCTTGGCTTGGGGTGCTTGCCATTTATAATATTTCACACAAGTCCTTTGAAACTAGCAAATTCATCATCATAAAATTCCACATTGGATACTTAGACATTACATCGAATTTGTTATCTTGTTCCAATCTATCTCTATATTCACTCATTTTGAGTACACAGATGTATTTGAACTATGCTTTGATACCAAATGTTGAAAATCTGGTAGGCCCAAAAAATAATCATAGGTTCAATCCAAGATCTTTCCAACACTTGATCTTAGCACATAACACACCTTGACTTGACCAAGAGATATAAAATGGCAATATAGAGAGATGAGAAGACAATTATAAAAATTATCATAGCTTGATGCTACTATACACACTAATAAATACAAAATGTCAATATATAATGTACGCATGATACAAAAATATGAATATAAGCTGAATCTAAGGATAATAGTTATAGAAAGTAGTAATAGGTGTCTAAGAGGTAAAATATGAGTGAATATTGCAAAAATAAGGATAGTAAATGTCCCAAATAGTGAATACAATAGAACATAATGTGAAATTAGGTCTTCTTTGATGTAGATCAATGGTCACTTCTTGGGATGAACTTGTAGGTAAACACATAGTACAACACCAACATGTGAATAAACCCTAAAGTAGAAGACACAAATCTCCCAAATTAGCATGCATACTAGGAAGTGTGAAGAATAACAAAGGGAAGCTGTCAAAAAACCCCTCCAAATTTGCATATACACCTCCAAAAAAACTCCTCAAAGCTTTTAACCATAGAGTGTATGTCTTGAATGCTTAAATAATTGATGTTTTATCATGCTCCCTATGTCCTCCTTATATACTATTTGAAGTGCCCACAAAAATCAGCATGAAAAGCAAGAAAAGGTGCAAAACATATACTAAAAAGCAAGTTTTTGTGTGAAAATAAAGTTAAAAGAAGAAATGAGGGTTTGACTTTTGGTTTTGACTTTCTAGTGTCATATGGTGAAGCATTATATATCATTAGAAATCTCTCAATGATTACTTTCCAGTGGTATAATAAAAACCTTTGACCATCTTTGACCAAATTTTGATTAGATTTCCAAAATTAGGGTTGCTAGAAATTTTGGCAAACTTTAGCATTCTGAGATTGTTTTTTTTATAAATCCCCCCTCAATGTTATAATGGCATAAGGTTAAAATATATGCATAAATTCCAGTGTCTACCGCTAGATAATGCTTTGATAAATATGCCTACAACATTTTCACTGGTCTATAAGTTAGCTCAACGTGTTTTGTAGATCCCTGTTCCCAAATGTAATGATAGTGTACTTCCATATGCTTTGTCCTAGCATGATGAATAGGATTCTTTGTAATAACTATAGCACTTCGACTATCTAAAAATATTTGCATAGGTAGATGAACATGAACATCAAGATAACTTAGAATTTTTAGTAACCAAATCCCTTCAAGTGTAGTTGTAAAGGCAGACCTATACTTTTCTTCACTTGATGAAGTAGCTATTGTTGGTTATTTCTTAGATATCCATGAGATAAGGCAATCTCCAACATAGAAACAATAACCACTTATGCTTCTTCTTATGTCTTTGTCATCTAGCCAATCATAATATGAAAACCCTTCTAGTAGAAAATGTGGTGACTTTGGAATTACCATTTTATAATTCAAAGTTGCCTTTAAATGTTTGAATATAATTTTAACTACTTTCCAATGAATTTTGAGTGCATGAATGTTGTCACTTGGGAACTACAAATTGAATGTCAAGATGTTTATTACATAGATAGATCAAGCATCCAATTGATTTACTATATAGCCATAGTATGAAAAGATTATCCAAGGTTTGTAGTGGTTTCCTCTAAGGCTTATGACTTAGGTGGGGACCAAGACATAGAGCTTGACATACCTTGTCATCCAAGTTACCGATGTCATGATAGGTGTTGTTGGCTGCATGCGAGGAAGGACTTGTATGATCAAGGAACACAAAGTACTATGACTTCCCATGAGGCCATCCATTCCAAGGGTGCACCCCCTAAGGCTCACTTAACTGACAATTTTGCCTTCCACTAAGCCCTAGTTGATTGGTGATTGCATTAGGGAAGTTAATTTAGGCTAACATTATTTTGGAGCCTTCAAGGTGTCTTCTTGGGCTCTTTGCATTGATCTTTTGAGAGTTTCTTTGGGTGCAAAATTATGGAAAATTAGAAGTTGATTTTGCAACTTTTGTATAGGTTTTACTACATAGGTGCAAAGATTGGTCCAAAGATCAATCTTGGCACTAAATGCACTTACGATTGTGTCTCCTTGGCACTGTACATTTAGCCTTATCATGGAATTTTCAGCTCTTTAGTCTTTTTACAAGTTTTTCGGAAGGCTTTCAATTGTGGAAAAAGTAGCCAACACAAGTGGTTTCTTGGGTTGGAAGAATGGACCTAATAGACACTTGTAGGTGTTGTTGGCTAGTGTTTGGGTTGTAAAATCAGCTTTTTAGAGCCATTTTATTGCACATACACTATGTTTAAATATGTGGATACAACTTGTGCAGTGCTATATGGTCATTGATATAGAAGTTATGCCGTTTCATAAAGCCCTTGACATTGATAAAGAGGGTCTTAGTGAGGTTTCCTTGATTGGGAGGTAACAAGATGTTGGGATATCTTCGGTGATGCAAGTGGAAGACTTACCCTACCTTGCCATAGAAGATGTATGCTCATTGTTTATTGGTACTCAATAAGCCTAGTTGGCTTCTTTTGGTTAAGTGGTTATATGTAGTGGAGTTAGTTATCCGCTATGCAAGTATACATGTGAGTACTTCTAGCTTCATAAGTTTTCTATATTTCTCATATGCTCATTTTGTAAAGTAGAGTCTACTAGAATTTTTCTAGATTTGAGACTTTCAACTATATAGTGGTTGACTTTACTCCTTGATACACTTATTAGTGTGAGGAAATACATTATCACATAATCTTTGGTTGGTCATTGCTATTTATCGATCCCTTTTTTTAGGATACTCTACCAAAATTCTCCGAGAATTTGACACTTGGTCCTCTTTTCTAACCTTAGTTGTGTTTGGACTCTTCTACCTTCATTATCATTCTAGGCAATTCTCTATCATCAAGGCATCAAAGATCTCAGACACATCTAGAGGGTTCGGGTCTAATGTCAGTGTTCCTAAGAGGAGCTATAACTTGTAGGGTAAATACCATTTTGAGATTCGGAAATTTTATGGCACAAACTTTGCTCTATGGAAGAATTAGATTAAAGATGTTCTTATTCAGAGTAGGTAGTGGAAGATTGTAAATGGAATCTCAAAGAAGTTTTTTGATTTGGATGATCATGATTGGGATGAGTTGGATGAAATGGCTGTTGAAAATGTAGCAAGCTTCAATGAAAGCTATTCATAAGTGACCCCTTGACTTAAGTCTCATTTTTTCCTTAATATCTCATCCATAGGAACCCTCTTTTATGATCTAGCCTTTAGTCACATATTTCTGTGCATATGAACATACCTTTAGAACTATTTCCTTCCTATTTTTCAAAGCCTTGAATTAAGCGATAGTATTTTATTCCTTGAGTCAGGTAGATTTCAAGTTTCCTTAAATCATGCATATATAGAAGCGCTGCCACGATTCACTCCTTGAATCATGCATGTATTTGAGAGCCACCGAAAACACAACTTATCACGTGAAGAAGCCAATCTAAAGATGCCTAAGGTCATGCAAGATGCACGAAGCTAAATGTGCTCCTTAATTTATGGAGTCCACCTAGATTTACATATGGCTATTTAAGGAAGGTGCGCAAGGAGGTTTGTGTGGCTTGTACAGCACCATGGCTTCCTGGATATTATGATTCATGCAAGAATATATTTTCTATGCTCAATATTGTACTGTAAGTTTTCTGCGATAAAGCATTTACTGTTGTTGTATTTGTTTCTCTCTCAGTCAATGATGTATATGAAACGTAAGCTGAGTTATGACGAAACACTCAAATGCTGAAGAAGATCGCAAAGTAAATCTCATAGCAATATGCTTCTTAATTATTCTTTCTTTGAGTATCTCATTCCTTTCAGAGTTGATGTTGTATAATCATGCGAAGGAGGAGCTGATCGTATGAAGTAAGCGCTATGAATAGTTACAGGACCCGACATACAGAGATGTGTCATCCATGATGAATGGTTCATACATGATGAATTGGCTGAATACAGACACTATAAAGATCTACTGTTCAATCAAGTAGAAAGTTACTTATGTTGGACATGTTGAGCATGACATGATTTATATACGTTGTAGTCTGTAGAACGTGAACCATTTGAGTATGTGTATATTCTTTATGAATATAATTTGCAGAATGAGACGATGTAAGTCACTTCACAACTTGATATAATCTATATATTCTTTATGAATATACCTTGGAGAATGTGGGAAACATAAGGAGCAGTTTTAGGAAGATGCCTACATATATTCATGTCTATACATATTTCGGTGATGTACTGTTCCTAACGTTGTAGGTGTTGAAGATTGAGCATATTGAATATATATATAACTGAGAAGTGACAAGGATACGAAGCTTGATTGAGTATGTTATTGCAGGAACGCATAAAGTGGGAAAATATTATATGCATAAAATATACTACACAGGTTCTTGCTACAATTCGCATTAAGTTGATTTATGCAGGGATGCACATTCTGTATGAGACATGCCACTCAATTTCTTGCTACAGTTTGTATTACTTTGATTTGTGCAGAAAAAACTCAATGACTATAAAATTGCTATTCGGTGATTGCATTATAGGTAACAAGAATATACGAGTTGTTTATGCAGGGATGCACACACATTATGTTATGTGATTGATACACTATAACGTGGAGATGCAAGTTCACATCAGAATATATTGAGAGTGATTCATATATATGAAGAGACAGGTTCACATGGATAGAATATGCAAACAGGGCATGAATGATGAAGCCTACAGGTGTGCAGGAGACATATGTATGTGATATGTCTCTCAGATACATATGAATATGTATATTCAAGGTGAGAAGCTTTTAAGTATTACATGGCACTCATCTATGATCAACAATTTTATATATGCAGGTACATTGTCTCTATGCAAGGAGTTATGAATTTCTGCACATACTTGTTAGAAAAGACTTATGTGGTTAATTTTATGATTTGAGTGTTGCATCGTTATATGTATGATGTTTTCTTAAGACTTCTTCTATGTATGAAGATTGTGGAACAAATTTATGTTATGCTTTGAGTATGTATTGGAATTGTGGTTAAGTGTTGCGAAGCAACGGCGACCATAGGAAATAAATTTGATTGAAATTCCTAATTCCGATTTATTGGGTAAATTGGACCATCACCTTCCGCATGTGCTTCGGTATTGCATATACCTACAGTGGTATCAGAGCCATAGTGCTCTTGTATGCTTGCAAATTGTTGAAGTCCCCTCATTGATTTTGGATGCACTTTGATTTCTAGAGGCTTGTTGAAGCCGTCGAATTACAAGAAGACTATAGGAGCCATTGGAGCTCAAGGTCCCCCCAAGGATTTCATACTTTATATTTTTTTGTTGGAAGAGATACTAACTCTTTAAGAGTGTTTGAAGAATACAGGTTCTTGGAGAAAGCAAGTTCAAAAGTAAAAGCAAACGAGTAAAGACGAAGAAGCTTTGGGAAAATACAGAATCTTGAGACAAGAAGAAGACTCCAAAAGGTAAAGGGCTGCCATCATAAAGGTGGATAGGATTCGAGAAGGAACTCCTATCAAAGTGAAGTCTCCTCATCAATTGAGTTGAAGACAAGCCAAAAGAAGAAAGCTAGCAAAGGTTCGGATTCAAGCTTTGGAAGGCAAACGAGCTGTGGCAGAGCTCGAGGCAAGGAGTGTGAGTCCTTGTTACAAACTTGCTTGGATTCAAGAGGAAGAAAACTCAAGGTATACATTTCTTTAGTTCATTGTTCTTGAACATTGAAGCTAAAGTGATAAAGGTTCTACAAAGGATTTCTAGTCCTACGTTATTTATGCTAGTGATTTGAGAATCTCACAAGTAGCTCGCCTAAAGCTTGAGCATTGGTCGCTACTGGGAAGCTTGAGCAATGGTCGCTAAAGGCTTGAGCATTTTTGGCTTATTTTTATCTTGAAGTGATCTCAACAAGAAGTGTTGAGAACCAATTGAAGACAAGGAAGAAGTCAAGAAGACGTTTTTCAAAGGAGGTGATCAAGCAAAGCCACAACAAGGCAAAGGAGTCAAGAGGACTCGTCGAAGGAGTTAGAGCTATTGAAGCTCAGTCAAGCTACATAAAGGAGTCAAGAGGACTCATCGAAGGAGTTAGAGCTATTGAAGCTCACTCAAGGCACATTAAGGAGTCAAGAAGACAAAGGAGTTTTGAGCTAGTGTGGAAGCTCACAAAAAAGATTGAAGGAAGGAGTCAAAACTATCATTCCGAAGATAGTCTCAAAGGTATAAAAATCTTGGAATATTTGTTGTGTTCCATTTCATCTCATGAAGATAGAAGAGATGGCAAGACAAAGCCCTACCTTTGAAGAAGAAGAGAAAATCATTCATGATTTTTTATCATGGTTGGAGGACCAACCATATGAAGAACTTGCAGATATTAGAGATGAAGGGGGAGACATGTCAATGAGTCAAGAGAGTGCACCTTATGAAGATCAACCAATAGATGGAGTAGAAGAAAAGGTTCAAAGAGTCAAAGATGACAAAGAAGAAGTACAACCAGCCCAAGGATCATTGACAAATAGACAAAGTTATGAAGAAGACACAACCATTCCTGCACATGAAGATGAAGGAAACCAAGGTAAGAAGATTTTGGAAGAAGAAGCAGTGAAAGAAGACAAGATCAAGCCAGTCACCTACAAACGAAAGCAAATAGAAGAAGCAAGCAGGAATCAACATGAAGATAAGAAGAATGGAAAAGAGAGGGAAGCCACCACAAATCAAAAGAAGAGAGTAAGAGAAGAGAATGAGAGAGAGAAAGTAATGGAAGAGAAGATTTATGAAGACACGAAGAATCAAAGAAATGAAAAACCATTCATGGAGAACAAAGGGAACATCATCAACCTTGGAGTGAAGGTAAAAAAAGGAAAAGCTTGGTTCCCTTTTTTATTTTCAAATCAAATGGATGGACAATATGGTTGTTCATCACCCTAATCATGTTGAAGATCATCTACCAAGATATCTTCAAGCAAGTCATGAAGTGGTGTCTTCGATTATTATATAATCCAACTCATTTCTTTATGAGAAGAAGCATGGAACGTCAACGACAAATCATGAAGATATGGACACTACATCGAGGATCACGAGCATTCATTGCCTTGCTCAAAGAAAATTTTGTATGGCACATCCCTTGGATCTTCCATTGAATCTTGAGGGGGAGTGTTGAAAATGTAGCAAGCTTCAATGAAAGCTATTCATAAGTGACCCCTTGACTTAAGTCTCATTTTTTCCTTAATATCTCATCCATAGGAACCCTCTTTTATGATCTAGCCTTTAGTCACATATTTCTGTGCATATGAACATACCTTTAGAACTATTTCCTTCCTATTTTTCAAAGCCTTGAATTAAGCGATAGTATTTTATTCCTTGAGTCAGGTAGATTTCAAGTTTCCTTAAATCATGCATATATAGAAGCGCTGCCACGATTCACTCCTTGAATCATGCATGTATTTGAGAGCCACCGAAAACACAACTTATCACGTGAAGAAGCCAATCTAAAGATGCCTAAGGTCATGCAAGATGCACGAAGCTAAATGTGCTCCTTAATTTATGGAGTCCACCTAGATTTACATATGGCTATTTAAGGAAGGTGCGCAAGGAGGTTTGTGTGGCTTGTACAGCACCATGGCTTCCTGGATATTATGATTCATGCAAGAATATATTTTCTATGCTCAATATTGTACTGTAAGTTTTCTGCGATAAAGCATTTACTGTTGTTGTATTTGTTTCTCTCTCAGTCAATGATGTATATGAAACGTAAGCTGAGTTATGACGAAACACTCAAATGCTGAAGAAGATCGCAAAGTAAATCTCATAGCAATATGCTTCTTAATTATTCTTTCTTTGAGTATCTCATTCCTTTCAGAGTTGATGTTGTATAATCATGCGAAGGAGGAGCTGATCGTATGAAGTAAGCGCTATGAATAGTTACAGGACCCGACATACAGAGATGTGTCATCCATGATGAATGGTTCATACATGATGAATTGGCTGAATACAGACACTATAAAGATCTACTGTTCAATCAAGTAGAAAGTTACTTATGTTGGACATGTTGAGCATGACATGATTTATATACGTTGTAGTCTGTAGAACGTGAACCATTTGAGTATGTGTATATTCTTTATGAATATAATTTGCAGAATGAGACGATGTAAGTCACTTCACAACTTGATATAATCTATATATTCTTTATGAATATACCTTGGAGAATGTGGGAAACATAAGGAGCAGTTTTAGGAAGATGCCTACATATATTCATGTCTATACATATTTCGGTGATGTACTGTTCCTAACGTTGTAGGTGTTGAAGATTGAGCATATTGAATATATATATAACTGAGAAGTGACAAGGATACGAAGCTTGATTGAGTATGTTATTGCAGGAACGCATAAAGTGGGAAAATATTATATGCATAAAATATACTACACAGGTTCTTGCTACAATTCGCATTAAGTTGATTTATGTAGGGATGCACATTCTGTATGAGACATGCCACTCAATTTCTTGCTACAGTTTGTATTACTTTGATTTGTGCAGAAAAAACTCAATGACTATAAAATTGCTATTCGGTGATTGCATTATAGGTAACAAGAATATACGAGTTGTTTATGCAGGGATGCACACACATTATGTTATGTGATTGATACACTATAACGTGGAGATGCAAGTTCACATCAGAATATATTGAGAGTGATTCATATATATGAAGAGACAGGTTCACATGGATAGAATATGCAAACGGGGCATGAATGATGAAGCCTACAGGTGTGCAGGAGACATATGTATGTGATATGTCTCTCAGATACATATGAATATGTATATTCAAGGTGAGAAGCTTTTAAGTATTACATGGCACTCATCTATGATCAACAATTTTATATATGCAGGTACATTGTCTCTATGCAAGGAGTTATGAATTTCTGCACATACTTGTTAGAAAAGACTTATGTGGTTAATTTTATGATTTGAGTGTTGCATCGTTATATGTATGATGTTTTCTTAAGACTTCTTCTATGTATGAAGATTGTGGAACAAATTTATGTTATGCTTTGAGTATGTATTGGAATTGTGGTTAAGTGTTGCGAAGCAACGGCGACCATAGGAAATAAATTTGATTGAAATTCCTAATTCCGATTTATTGGGTAAATTGGACCATCACCTTCCGCATGTGCTTCGGTATTGCATATACCTACAATGGCTAGGTCTACCACTCGATTGCATGTGGTAGATAATGTTTACTTTATAGTATTGGACTATAAAAGTGTAGAGGATCTTAGGAAGAAGTTATGAAATACTTATGGAAAAGAAAAGGCATAAAATAAAGACTATCTAATAAGAAAGCTATATGAACTTCCCATGAGGGAAACACATAGTTTTTCTCCTCATCTAAATGAGTTTGATGGTAAATTTTCTAAACTATAGGCTCAAAAAATGGAGATTTTTAATGAAATGAAAGCAGTCTTGCTTTTGTGCACTTTCCAACATCATGGGATATGTTTTTCATAGCTTGTCTATCTTGACATATATGGAGCACTCTTGAGATTCGTAGAAATTCTATCGTTGGCACTCAGAGTGGAGATGCATATAATGTTCATGATTCTTACCAATGAAAGAACTAACAATGTGGTAGGAGCAAGAACTAGAAAAGGAATGATCTATGGACTAAGAGTAGAATGAAATCAAGAAAGAGAAATATTGAGTGCCATTATCATCATAAGAAAGGATATGAAGAAAGAGTGCTAAAGGTAAAGGACAACATGTTGATGGGCATGTTAAAAGGTTATGAGCACCATCTGCTTCAATTGTGAAGATAGAAGAAATTAATCCTATTTGATGTGTTGAAATTTGATAGTATTATGCCTAATGAGGCTCTTATGGTTGATTCTCTTTCTCATAGGTGGTTGTTAGATTCTCTTGCTTCTTTCCATGTGATACTACATAGAGGAGGGTTCTCTACTTATGCAGCAAAGTCTCTTGGTGTTGTGAGACTTGGTGATTCTCACAAATGTGACATTGTTGGGATTGGAGATGTGGTTGTGTAGTTCACTTATGGTTCAGAATTTACTATGCATAATGTACATTATGTGCCTCAACTGTCATGTAGTTTGATGTTAGTTGGTCAACTTGATGACCTGGGTTACAAAGTGGTTCTTTATGCTCAATCCTTTTGCATATCAAAGGGCAATATGGTTATTGAAAAAGGAAGCAAAGTGTGCTCAATTTATTCTTCTTTGTATCATATAAAGAGCACTTGTTAGCTCTCATTGAACAACCTATGGCTTGTATATGGCATGGCTTTTTGGGCCACATATCGCATAGTGTAATGGAAAATATTTTTTCTTATGGCTACTTACCTCTATTCTCTTTCTTTGATTTTTCATTTTGTGAGAAATGTCAATATGGAAAGCAGACTAGGAATGTACATACCTTATGCACATTGAATCTTCAATTCAGTCTTTAGCCTTCTCATTCATATAGATGTGTATGGTCCTATGCCAACAAGTTCACTAGGTGCTTCTCTTTATTTTTTCACTTTCATAGATGTTGATACTAGAAAATTTTGACTTGCTTTAGTTGAGATTGAAAAAGGAACTAAGCTTAAGTCTTCACATTGAGATAATGGATGTGAGTAAATCTCACATGAATTCAACTTTTCTATCAGTCCAGAGGAATTTGTAGAGAGTTTACAACTCCTTATGCCCAATACAAAATGGCATAGCTGAGAGAATAATTAGAACTATTCAGGATAGAGTAGTTTCTATGTTGCATCATGCAAACCTTTCACAAGTCATTTGGGCAAAAGCAGTGTTGATTGTTGTTCATGTCATTAATCTTTCACCTAATTCTACCAAATTTTTGAAAGTGGCACAAGAGTTATGGGCAGGGAAGTTTCCATGTTATGATCATCTTTGAGTTTTTGGGTGTGAAGCATATGTTCATATACCCAAGAATTTTAAAAAAAAATTGGACAATAAGTCAAAGAAATACAATTTTTTTGGATGTGGTCGAGACTATCAATTTGGATATACATGAATAGTGATCAAAATTAGTGATTTCATTTTCAATGAGTCTAAGATGCATAAACAACCCATTAAAGAGGTTGAAATGAGAAGAGTGGTGTTTGAGGATACTAATCCCCCAATTAGCATGCATAAGAATGCTACACATAGGGATATCCAAGAGAATGTCCAATGAGATCAATCTGCAAATGTTCCTCTTCAACAACTATTGACACATTCTACATATAGCTTGCATCCACATTATAGATATGTTTCAAGTTTGGATTTTTTTAATGTTGATAGATGCTGGTGAGTCTTCTTGCTACAAAAAGGCTATGGAAATGAAGGATCATGTCAAGTCGGAGCATGCCATGAATAAAGAATTGGATTCTGCTCACAAGAATGGTACTTGGGACTTGGTACCTTTGCCAAAGGGCAAGAAAGCTTTACCATGTAAATGGGTATATATAAGTTGAAATTCACATCCAATAGTGCTTCTCCAAAGTAAAGCATGACTGCTTGCAAAGGGTTTTAAGCAACAACATGGTGTTGATCTCCAGGAAATCTACTCTCCAATAGTCAAGATGACTGTGCATGCTGCTTGGATTCACTGCAATGGAGGAACTTAGAGCTAGTTCAAATGGATGTGAAAACTGCTTTCTTTCATTGAGATCTTACGGATGAGATCTATATGTAACAACCAAAGTGTTATGTAGTTCCAAGCTACAAAGATTCTAGTTTGTAAGCTAAAGAAGAGCTTATAGGGACTTAAATAGTCCCCTAGGAAATGGTACCAAAAGTTTGATTCTTTTATGAATTCTCAAGGCTATTCTAGAAGCAATGATGATCATTGTCTCTACAGCAAGAGATGATGAGATGATAGCTTGATATGCTTGATAAGTTATGCCAATGATATGTTGATTGCAAGGAAGTCCTCTAATGCCTTGTTATTGCTAAAAAATGAAGCTGAATGAGAAATTTGATACAAAGGATTTGGGGGTTTTCAAACACATTCTTGGCAAGCACATTACTTGCGATATGAGTAAAAGATGCATATACTTGTCTCAAAGTGAGTACATATCCAAAGTACTTCACATGTTTAATATGAAGGGTGGAAAGGTATTGACTACACCTTAAATATGTGAAATTGAGCTAGGATGATTACCTCAAATTCGATGAGGAAAAGGAATTCATGACTAAAATTCCCCATCAATGTGTTATTAGCAGTCTCATGTATTCTATGGTAGCTATGAGACTAGAAATTGCATTTATAGTGGAAGTTGTGAGCAGATATATGTGCAATCCTGGCAAGAAGCATTGGGAAGTGGTCAAGATGAATTTGAAATATTTGAGTGGCACTAAGGACGAGTTTCTATGCTTGGGTAGAGAAGAGGCATCCATTATTGGTTACACAAATTTTGATTATGCTCGTTGTGCAGAAAATTGAAAGTCTACATCAGGTTACATTTTGCACTTTGTTTAGGTGTTTTCTTTTGGAGATCCTATCTTCAAGTATGTAAAATTGTTTCCTCTACATAAGTAGAGTATGTTGTAGCTCATGAGTCATGTAAAGAAGCATTGTGGATTTCTCATCTTGCTTGTGATATGGGTCTACCTCAGCATGTACCTCCATTGTTAAGTGATAGTTAGAGTGCCCTTGCTTGCTAAGAATCTAGCCTATCATGCAAAGACCAAGCACATTGAGGTGAGGTATCACTTCATTAGAGATTGCTTAGCATTGAGTGCATTATTCTTGAGAAGCTTCATACTTGAGATAATGTTGTAGATGCTTTGACTAAAACTCTACCATAGGATAGCTTTCAACACTGTTGTCCCTTGATGTGTGTTACTTTATTTATGATCTTGCACGATATTTGTACACTATGTAACATGCCCATCAAGTGGGAGGTAAAGATTGTACACAATCACGTATTCTTTATCATCCTTTATTTTTCCTTCCACAATCACTTTGGCCATATTGACCTTTAATGGGAGATTGTTACCATTAGTGTCCATGTGAAAGGCCAAATGATTAATGGATACTTTTGCATATGTTCTTTAATAAAACATATAGTGGCCTTGTCACCCATAGACTGTGATTTGATTGTCTATTGTGAAATCTAGGATATCTTTATTTGAGATCTCTGTGTACTCTGTAGTTTGTGTGTATTTTGCAAATCTGTGCATAGTACCATGCATGTCTTCCATAGCTCAATTTTCTATTGTGAGGGCATCATTGTGCTCTCATAAAGGGGAATCCATCATGGTGCATCCCCATCACACCACTTCATGCATATCCTTAACACTACCAAGATTGCTTTAGAAGATTCTTAATGTATCCATAAAGTCCTTTGGTGAATAAAGTCCTTTGGTGAATTTTCCCTTGTAAGGAGAGAGAGTCTTTCCTATTGTTATACGCCCTTATGAGGTCCTTGATGTATTATTCTATCTTATAGTCAAGTGTTGCTGCTACAAAAGTTCGTCCTTAATTTCATCTTTTTCCTTGTTTGTAAATGAAAAATAACCTCAAATAAAAATTGACGCAAAATATCAATATAAATAAGCATTAAACTTTGCTGAACTTGTGAATGTAACTTGAAAACAGATGAGAAACCGCATGTCTTCCTTGAATACGCAACCTATCTTAAAGGTTAGCTTATAAGTATCGGATTCTGCTATAAAATGGAATGGAACATTTAATACATTCGACTAGAAAGAATCAAGGAAATCATTTTTTTATCATTGAGAAACCAACATCATGTTACGCTAAGAAAAAGATCAACCCATGAAAATTTTATCCACCATAAGAAAAATTAAGTCAAATGAAAGTTGATAGAGCTGTCTGCAGTTAAAGAGTATAGACTTGCTCTACTATGTGCCAACCCTCAAAATTAGTTTTTTTTTAATTAGTTTCTCTACAAAGCTCTATGAAAGATTCTATGGAGAAAGCCCAACAGTGCACTCACTCTTCTTACATTATGATTGAGCCTTCTAACATTATGATTGAGGGTCCATCAAAAGGCTACTCTTTTGACGCAAGTCTTCTTACCTTGAGATAGCCTATGTTTCTTCTTACCTTACGCCTGAGGGAGTCAATAGAGAGCTACTCTTTATATGATATGTTCTTATGTGAGATAATATAGATTCATTAGCACTCTCCTTTTTTGAGGGAATTTTCCCTTATCTCTACCCTCTCGATTATGATTCTTATTTTAACATATCAAATTTAAAAGTGAATGGACATATCACCCAAAAGAAAACTTTTAGGTCAATGTAAAAACCAATTGCTTTTGGGTAATCTTTTTCGAGTGTCATTTTCGAGCTGTATAATCTCTGCTTTGTAAGACATGGGGGATTCCATAGGTATTATGCCCATTTACATGTACAATTGTTCTTTCAATCTATTCAAGCAAGAGAGATTAGGCTTCGGCCCAATTTTTTCTTTAAAAAAAAGGGACCAATTAGCTTGCTCAATAAAAACTTGTTTATTATTTCAAAAGTTACTATTTGTTCGCCAAGAGATGTCCTATAGCGGTTTCAAAAGGTGGCCAGGGTTCAAGTCCTTTTTGGGATTCCTATGTATTAGTTGCCTGTATTATATGATGGATGTGTGCATGTGTTTTCAATTTTGTGTTCCATTATCCATGTCTCGTAGGGGAACTGGTTTGGCTCAAGCCTCTTGAGGTGGAGATCCAAGGTTCGACCCTCGGGCTGGACATGTAATAACTTAGGCCAATTAAACGAGTTATAATCAAGTTGTCTCCTTGTCTAACCCTTTTGTGGAATATGGGGATCCCATGGGTATTATGTCCATTCACTTGTACAATTGCAATTTCAAAGCTAAAGCTCGGGAGACTAGGCTTCGGCTGAACCTCCATTTAAAAAAAGAAAAAAATTTCTGTTACATTAAAAAAACAAAATCCCAATTGATCCCAATTTTGCTATGATGGATTGTAAATAATCTCACTATTTTCTACACTTTCAAATCTTTCACTTCAAGAAAAAAAATGTAAATAGTAGAAGAGCAGGATAGATCTTGTTGGCTCTGCACAACTTTCTACCATAGTGAGAATTTGATATTATATGCTACGAAAAACGATAAGAGAGAATCTGACAAAGTGTACGATTTTCAGGATCGAAAGATTTTTAAGTGGATATGTCGAGAAGATTTTTCTTCAGAACTGCAAAGGAATGATACTTGGGAAGCGACAGTATCAAATATGTTCGTCTTGAAACACATGCCTGTACTTCTTCCATCAGAGATCTGCTACAAGGGATCCGAGAGGAGCAGCCTTCCGGCGAGCCTCCAGCAGCGCTGAGCGTTGTAGGGTCCGCATCCTTTCTCTCAGCGCTGCTCCAACATCCTCCTGCATCAGAGACCTCACAGCCCTTTCCACTGGGCCCCTCTGGATTCTCGGTCTGTTGGCTGATGGCTCCTTGCAATGGCGGGGCTCAACACGCGAATCCTCCTTGTGATCGAGTCTGATCGCGACCTTCCATTCATCCATCAGGCACTTCAGGTTCGTGTGCTGCTCGGATTCCCGCGGGCATCCTATCATTGGCACTCCCGAGCAGATCCCTTCCATGATGGAGTTCCATCCACAATGCGTCAGAAACCCTGAGACAGCGGGGTGCGCTAACACTTGTCCCTGCGGCGCCCATGAGCATATTTTTCCCCTTCCTTTCGTGCGCTTGCATTCCTTGAAGGGCATATCCGGCCTCACAACCAACAGATATGGCAGCTCGCTCCCTTCCAATCCTAAAATTAGCTCCTGTAGTTCTTCTCTATCTAGGCTGACCATGCTTCCAAACGATACATAGATCACGGATCCTTTCTCTTGCGTATCAAGCCAAACGAGACAATCCGTATCGTCTGCATATAGGCTCATGCTCATCATCATGTTCTTGTCTCCATTTTCTGTCGTCATGGCTCTGTGTCTGCAGGTTGGATATGGTATAAGCGGACCTATCGGCTCAATCAAGATACCCTCTTTGTGGAGGCCGTCAATAATATCCTTTTCAAACTCATAGAATGAATTGACGAGGACTCGCCGTGCTTCTTTGGCTCGAGTAAAGGCATTTCTGACCAGATCGAAGACAGGAGAGGAGATTGGATGGGTGTAGAAGAAGTCTACCAGTCGGAACGGCGCAAGGCCTGGAATAATGTCGATGCAGAAGTCGTGCTCCTTACCTAGTGATAGAGAACAGCAAGTGAAACTGTTATGCTGAATCCGCACAGCAACATATTGGAGTATATGAAGGTGGTTGAAATTTGTATGTGTGATGTTTTCAAAGTATACAGGCGGGTGCCTACAATATAAGAGCTATCCAATGCTTCCAAAGAAGTAGACCAAGGTACAAACACGTTACTTTTCCTAGTTCATGTGCATTGTGTGGAAAGAAATCATGGACTATCTGATGCGCGAAAGCAGATAAATGCTCATCACTCATAGTGCGAATGGACTACCTGAGCTTGCAACAAAGAAATACATGTTCCGGATACTACTGCATGCGAATTATGGCACTTGTATGTAATGAGTAATTAATGGAGATTTACCTGGTGGCACAGGCAAGTATCCTTCACTGATTAGTTGCGGTATGTGGTATCCCATAGAGTATACTCTGGCTGAAGACGACCAAAACTCGATCCTTGGGATGCCGAACTTGTTGGCAACATCTTGTGTCCATGGGACAAAGCTGTCCGAAATGATGCATGTTACTGGATGACCCTTTCGTTGCAGGCTTTCCAGAATCTCTTCCATCTTCCTTCTTATGAGTGGCATAGACTCCAGGAAGATGAGTGCTGAATCACTTACTGAAGTGCTTTGATCAAGTGGAAACACAGAATCTGGAAGCGTTTCAAATTGAATAACAGGAGTCGCATGTCTGGTGTAGGCATCTATGCATCCATCTAAAGTAGCATCATTCCTTACACTATTATGGTTTCTTTCTCCGTGAATGCACAGGTTATTGAAAATATTTCCGACTTCTATGACGGTTTTTTCATCTTTGTTGCTGATATTATATTGCAGATGTGTCCTATTCGTGCTGGGATGTTGATGATGCAGCTCATAGTTGAGAGCAATCTTTTGAATTGCACTGTCTTCTTTCATGTGGTAGCTAGTTGTTTGTGGACTATTTGATGAATTATTGTGGATATTGCACATTCTAGTGTTGCTCATGTAGATGCGAGAGAGAGATCGCTCTGTCAACAAGAAGGTGACCTCGATGCCTGAGTTGTGAAGGTTCCTGGATAGTGTCATCATGGGGTTAATATGACCCTGCAAGGGGATAGGGAATACAAGAACATGAGGCTTGCCCATGATCGAGGCTTAGAAGGTAGTATTGATATCAGAGTGGAGTCTGAGGAGAAGCCAATGCAGTGTCAAATTGTGTGCGTGTGTGCTTTTGTATGTGTTTGTTGAGGGAAGGGTTTACTTTATCATGTATACACTAAAATTTTACCTCCTATCATGCTAATCACGTATCATTCTTTGCAGAAGAAGCATAGATATGCTCCCTTGCGTATCCTTTTGTACTGCATATTGCTTGTTTGTATAATCTTCCTTGGTAAGCAAATCTAAACAACTGTTAAATTAAATATACTTGTCTTCCTCCATGCATTCCCTCCATGATATCCCTTGCTTTAACTGAATCAGAATTGAAGGCAGAGGATGTATACACAGTTAACCCGCCGAACCATACTTATAAGCTAAAGGCGGGGCTCTCACTATTTGTCGTGTGCACAATCAGAGAGCTATGAGTAGGAATACATTAATAGTCAGTGAGGCTAATGTTCTCCATTTGTACGAAGATAAAGTCATTGTGAGATGCTTTCTTTTGTCCAAAAAGGATCTTTATACCCGCTTAAGTTGCAAGACACCGTGCTTCAACTCCTGTACCTTTCTCTGCAGAAAGAGGAAGAGACTTTTCATGCTCCTTTTGGCCTTTTTTCCGTTTGGGCAATGAATTTCCGCGAAATGGTATCTCAAATGAGCTCCTCTCATGTGCGTTGTGCGCGCTGAGAGAGAGAGAGAGAGAGAGAGAGAGAGAGAGAGAGAGAGAGAGACTATTGATAAGACACCACTTAGTACACCAATAGAAAAGTGACCTGGTGGATCTCAATCATGCGAACTCTACGCATTGGAATTTGGACTTAGAGCGTCTGTGAAAGACATCCATACATATAATCTTTAATTTTCCTTTTAGCAAATGATTTGTGATTTGAATATGAGCCAGAAGCTTCATGGCTTGTTCCTGTCATTGATAAGCAGTAAGGAGACTCATGCTTCTAATGCGTAAGGCTGTGTGAGATAAATAAGTTGTAGCGGTAATGAAAAATAAGAGATTTCTTCCTCTTTACAGAGAATTGAACAGGCTCATGTGCGTTCAAAAATCATGTAGCTATATCTCAGTCCGATACAAACATGATTATGAAGCCTGTTATGTTGAAAGTGATTGTCTGAGTCAGTTATGTCATTTATGATACGTGATTGTAAAAGTTGGTAATTAGAAGATGGAGCAGGCCACAATACAGCTGATTACAAGGAAATAGAAACATCCGGCTTAACAAACTTTTAGTTTGCTGCGATCAATGCATGTGTGATCCTTGAATTCAACACATTCTTATTAGAAGCAAGTTAAAAATGGTGGCATCGACAATCTTCTTTGCTCTTGAAGTAGATCTTCTAGAGCAATCTTGACAACTATAGATGGGCAATATAAAGTAGACATAAGCTATATAAGCTCCATTTTCTAGCTTGAGCAAAATTATCCTTTCAGTAGGCCATGGAGAGAGTTGATCTTACATGCAAACTTGTGAATGGGTAGATTGGTGTGGATGATTAATGCTTATAATAGAGCAAACTGTTACATTTACAAACTTATAAGCATAAAACTAAGGAACTAGAAGTGATGAGACCTCCCAAAATCTTCAAGATATCAAACAAATGTTACCAAACTTCAAAGATACATTTACAAACTTATAAACATAAAACTAAGGAACTAGAAGTGATGAGACCTCCCAAAATCTTCAAGATATCAAACAAATGTTACCAAACTTCAAAGATCAAGCTTGCCTGCAAACTACCAAGAAAAAAGAGATTGTCGACCGTAGAAAAGTAATCACCTGAAATCCTTTGAGTACAATTGGTTAAAACCAATTGTAGAACATGAAAGTATACTTTGCATAGCATACGTTAGAAACAAAAATCATAAAAAAAAAACTGGATTATAGCTCATAACGTAGTAGTTTGAAATCAAGATATCAAAACCTTTGTCAAGACCTGGTACAACAACACATGCATAATTGCCCGACTTGAAAATTTAAGTAGAGTACATAGGAAACTCCAAAAATAATGATGAATTCTGATATAGAATGAAATTATGAGAGATGAGGAAACCGCTTTAAGGTAAAACACTTAAAAATAAAATCATATTGGTTGAGATACGAAAGTTTGAAGAGAAGAATGCATTTGACACTCACTAGAGAATAGATATGAGAACATGCTTATTTGTGTGAGGTTTCTTATTATATTTTGTACAAAAATAATCGTTATACATAGTACAAGTTGCAACCTTCGCAACACAACAAGAATCACTTAATTTGACCACCTATACTAAGAGAAACACTCTTTTTATTGAGAGGCTCTCAATAGAAGTGCTTAGATTTTATAAAAATAGAAACCTCTCCTTTCCTTCCTACTTTTATCTAATTTTTCTCTAAATTTAAACATGTGTGCACCTCCACATGGTAGTTTTAGTAACTAACAATAGCCACACGCCTTAAAAATCAACTTTCGAGCTTGTATTTATGAACATTGTCCCCCTTAAGCTCTAAATACAAAGCTTTGACTCCAACTAGAAGTTTGATTCGCTTGTGCTTTTGAACATCCACTCCATTTGTATGTCTGCTAATTGATCTTTAGTTCCAACATGTTGAATATCATTATCTTCATTCATCACCTTCTCTCAGATATATAGGATTTGGGAAGGTTCATCACACCTCTTGTATGGTTGAATGTAAGAATCCAAATTCCTTCTGAAGAATGCATAGCCATCTACTTTTATGAATTCTGGAATCTCTTCCTTCTTATCATAAATTTGACTTTCTGCAATATATGCATTTCATGAGAGTAGGATATCACCTGTTTTTGGAGCATAAAAGCTGTATCCTTTGCTTCCAATTGCATAACCAATAAAGACTTCTTTAATGTCTTTTACATCAAGCTTTACCATGATCCTTCTTCTCAATGTGAACATAAGCTGGGGAACCAAAAACTTTGAAGTAACTCACATTGGGTAAGCAATAGTGAGTTGATGAGAAGTACCTTTGTCTTCAAGAAAAGACTTGAAGTCTTTAGACACATACTCTCCTCCTCTATCACTTCTCAAAATCTAGATATTTAATTGACTTTAATTCCGACCATAGCTAAGAACTTCTTGAAAGTACGAAACACCTATGGCTTTACTTTAAGACCATAAATCCACAAATATATTGAGAAATCACCAATAAACATAACAAAGTACCTGAAACTTTGAATAGAATCTATTCTCATTGGACCATTCACAACTGAATGTATGATCTGCAACTTCCTTGTGGTTGTGATGCATCCATGCTTCTTGAAAGGTAGTTTATGAAGCTTTCCTTCAAGACATCCTTCACATGACTCTGCATCATCTCGTAAAGCAAAAGTAGGAAAACTCTCCACCATACCTTGATCTTTGATATGCTTGAGAGCTATGTAATTGATATGGCCAAATCTAGCATGCCATAACTTCATGTTCTCCTTAGGTGTAGTAGACCTAGCAATATTAGCATGAATAATTTTGGATAACACAAACATACCACTTCTATTTTCACTTTGAAGTAGACAATGCTCCTCATTCGGTGAGAGGATCTGATATGAATCTTCCTTAAAAACAACTTTATAATGATC
This sequence comes from Ceratopteris richardii, assembly GCA_020310875.1. Classification (NCBI taxonomy): domain Eukaryota; kingdom Viridiplantae; phylum Streptophyta; class Polypodiopsida; order Polypodiales; family Pteridaceae; genus Ceratopteris; species Ceratopteris richardii. Next base: position 213,401,439 of record CM035407.1, on the reverse strand, counting down.
CGACAAGAAAGTAGAGATAGAGAGCAAATTCTTCTTCATGTCTCGAACATAAAGAACATTAGGAATTGTGAAATTTCCACCTGCTCTTGACTTTAGATTCACTTCTCCAACACCTACAATATCCAAATCATGACCATCTGCAATCTTCACTCTTCTACTTGAAGAGTTAGAAATGGAAAAAGTACCTTTTTGCAACTTGTCATATGCTTAGTAGCTCCATAATAAAAAATCCAAGGATTATCTGAGATTGCATTTAGTGCTACCTAATCAAAAGCCGCTTCTTCAATAGTAACACATGCATATGAATCTACCTTTGAAGACTTAGGTTTTGGTTAATCTTCAACACTATTATCTGATGCTTTCTTCTTCTCATTGAAAATCCTTACTTTGCATTTTGCTATAGAATGTCCTGATTTCTTACACTAATGGCATACTTCTTTCTTTGAATCAAATGTAGTCGAAGACTTTTCTTTGGGTGTAGAGGAAGCATTAAGAGAAGGACTGGAAGAGTTAGGATTAGAAGAATTACTTTTCTTCTTGGATTGTTGACTCTTCTTCTCCTTCTTTGTCTGCTTCTTCTTATTTCCCTTCAACGATGATAACATAGCTTCATCATTTTCTTCCATAATCTTTTGTTGATCTTCATCTTGAAGTAATAGAAATTGTAGCCCTTCAAATGAAAGTTCTCTATCTCTTCTAGAGAGAGATAAAGAAGTAATAAAAGCACAATATGTAGATGGAAGTGAGTTTAGAAGTGTGTTCACCATCTCTTCATTTGAAATCTTGACTCGAACATTGAGTAATGGATCTCATAAATCTTTAAGCTTAAAAATATGTGATTGAATCGATTCACTTGCAACTTTCATCCTTGTGTTGGCTAATTGTCTCCTAAGATGAGCTTTCCTAGTAGGGTTTCTGCTCAGATAGAGATTCTCCAACTACAACCAAGGCTGAGGAGAGGTTCTACATGACCTGATTTGGGGTATTATACCTCTTGACTCCCATAGAAATATATGAAAGTGCTTATGCATCCTTTGAATCCCATCTAGATTACTCTTCTGTAGAAAGTAATCTAGTAGTAGTATGACACGTGATGATGAAGTAATCCCTTCTTCTTCACTAACCTCTTGTTGAGCAGAAATAGGAATAACAGGTCTTCTAGAAGATGAAGCAACATCTTCTCCGACTTGTCTTGGCCTTGGATAAGTTCCATTAACAATATTCCATAAGTCCTTTGATACAAATAGATTCATCATCATAAAGCTCCACATTGGATAATTAGACATTCCCTAAAGATTGTCTTCATTCTTAAGTCTATAATCACTCATCTTGCTAAGGGTGTATGTCAGCTATGCTCTAATACCAAATGTTGGCATACTAAGCTTTGAGACCAAATGTTGGAAGTGGAGTGGGCCACAATAACAATAATCACAGGTTTATAGGATCTTCCGACACATGAAGCTTAGCATACACACCTAAAGACTCAAAAAGATGATGAGTGAGAGATAGAGAGAGAATAGTCAAGATCTCAAGTGTAACAGTAACCTATGAGGCTCACCTATAATATCTATATTCTAATGTCAATTACAATGTGTGAATATGATACAAATTGACAATATCCGAATCTAGGTAGAAATAGGAAGTAGATACAAGAGATTGTGTGCATAAGAGGTATGAAGAGTGTGTGTGTGTGTAATTATACTAGGAGAATATGAACAGTTTATAATTGTTTTACAACAAACTTCTTTTGATTATCGAAATAAAAAACTAGTGAATGAACAAGTGGGGACAGGTGTAAACTTGTTACTCAGAATATGTTGTTGACACGAACTCCTCCAAATGTCTCTAGATGTAGAGCACAACTCCTCCAAGAGTGTAGGGACTATTCTCCTAGTGGTCACCTCCAAAATCGTCTCAACCTTGCCTTGACTCCTTGAGTTGATTGTGTGATGATGGTAAAAATGAGGCAAGGCCTTATTATATAGGTTGTGTAAGCCTTGTAAGGGGTGTGTTGGGGGATTCTTGGACAAGAAGGAATTTGAGTGTTTGTAGGAGAAAAGGGAAAGACAAGAAGAAAGATACACACTTGAAGTCTCTGTCGATTGATTATAATAAGAGAAATACAATGGTGATGTACAATACAATCCAATGCTTCTATGCAAAATCCCATAGAGTGCTCAATTACAAAATACCAAATACCCAAGGTCTTGTTGCTGCCAACCTCCTCTGCACCAGACCTCCACCTTCTCCAAGCCTGCACTTGTGCACACCTTGCACCAAGCTTCCAATAAGGGGGAGGGATTGGATACCTTCTGTCGGCACGCGCACACTGCAAAGAGACCTTGGGATCCTTGGGGGAATATCTTAACACTTCTCTGCACACTTCTTAGTCACTCCTCATGCACACCTTGCACTTCACTTCTCTGCATCGCACATTGTGTGTCTCTTGCACTTCTCTCACTTGCCTTACTAAGACAATGCTCACCTTGCTTTGTCTTAGAATAGTTCAAGAATAGTCCTTGTCTTGATTTGAGTGTCGATTCACGTACGCTCCTAATTGCAAGAGTATCTTGGTGCTCACTTTGATGTCCCAAGATTGTCTCCAAAAGTGGGCAGCCAATGACTTCCTCTTTTATCTTGTAGTGACTTTAGACTAAAACAAAAATTTTAATGGGAGGGCATACTTTCACTTCTACGTACGCTGCCGTGTCACATACCTTCACATTTTCTATTCAAGTCTTTACTTGTACACTTAAGAGAGGGTTCACCTGAACCTTTCAAAACACTTTAAAAACACTTTGAACCTTAGGGAAATTAGAGAAATACCTCTACAACGTGCAACCACTTTCTCCAATTCACCCTTTGTGGACAATTACTTGTGCACTACCTGTGCACCTTGACGCCTGCACTTCGAACACTTTGACTTTGCCCCTGTTGACTTTGACCTTGACCATGTTGACTTTGATCGGTTTGACTTTGATTATGGTTGACTTTGACTGTAGTTGTCTTTGACCAATATCACTTTTATGGGCTTAACAATTGCCCACCACCTAATGTGCTCTCCGTCCCAGAGAGCGACAACAAAAACACGGAGCATAGAGGACACGATGATTCTTGAGCCGCAAAATCTTGAGAATGACACCTGAGGAGCTACCAAGTCCACCAGAAGCAGGAGAGAACAAGCAGCAGAGAAGAACCCAAGAGTGGAATTTTTGCATGGAAAATCAAAGGAAGTCAATGGAAGGTTAGAAGGGAGGGGGAAGGGAGGGCTGAGGGGACTGAGAAGGATAGGGCAGGGAGGGGTAAGGATGTTGGAGAGGGTTGAAATGATCAAACAGTAGAGCTACAGAGGGTGCCTATGGGAAAGTGTGAGACATAAGGTAAGGCAAAGTGAGAATAGACCATGTGGACAATGTGGTGAAATAAAAACATGTGATAAATGTGCTCAAAACATATGGTGTTTGACCAAAAGTCATAGAAAAGGTGGGATTTTAAAAAAATAAAGCCAAAAAATGAATCCAGAGGTGCCAAAATACATGAAAATGACCCCACCTTTGAAAAAAACGGCCATCCGAGGCGCAATCCAAAGCCAAAAGGTTTGAACTATAGAAAAATAAAAAAATAAAAAATTTGTATATATTATTTGAAATACGAAAATAAAATTTAAAAAAAAATCTCTCTCTCTCTTTTTTTTTGAACTGAACGCCCGTATAAATAAAGCCAAATAAAAATAAAAAGAATAAATAAAAAAAAAATAAAATAATAAATAAAAATAAAAATAATAAAAATAAAAATCAAAACAATAAAATAACAAAAATAATAAAATAAAAAATAAAACAAAAAATAAAAATAAAATAATAATAAGTTGATTCTGGATTTTGTGGTTTTAAGACTACCCGAGGTTGAAGGAGGATTTCCCCTCTTAATTGGAAGACCATGGCTAAGGCATGCAAGTGTCATCCATGATTGGGGTAAAGACACTATGTGGGTACAAAAGAAAGGGCAAGAGCTGACACAGGTACATTTAGAGGAGGGCCCAAATAATCAAGGGAACACCAGCATGATGCAAACAGTTGGTATTTGCATGGAACCAGAAACAGAGGACCAACCCCGAATAGATTTCAAGGAAGAAGAGCACATTCTAAATTGGCTCCAAGCAGGCAACTCTTCCTCTTCTTTTGGAATTTTTCTTAATAATTCTTGCATAGCTGAAGGTTAGGATGAAAATCAAGAGAAAGTTCAGGTTGATGGATTGGGAGAGCCCATCACAGACCACAGAAGGGGCAGGAAGACACCCCTCAAATACAACTTGGAGGAGGATGTAACAAGAATAGAGAAGGAAGTTACTAAAGCTAAAGACAAGGTAAAACATACTAGTGAAGAATGTTCTTTCCCAATTCAAGCTAAAGACAAGGTAAAACATACTAGTGAAGAATGTTTGAGACCGAGTTGCGGTCATGAGCTGTTCATAGTCCTTTTAGTATGAGACAATTGATAAGAATATGTACCTCTTAGCCCAATGAACAGTACTGTCGGCACTTGAATAGTGCTTCTCCACACTGCAATATGTCTTCTCCTATGCTCAAATGTCCTTGGAGTCCCACCGGCCGTGCCAAATTTTGTTGGGGGATTCTTGGACAAGAAGGGATTTGAGTGTTTGTAGGAGAAAAGGGAAAGACAAGAAGAAAGATACACACCGGAAGTCTCTGTCGATTGGTTATAATAAGATAAATACAATGGTGATGCACAATACAATCCAATGCTTCTGTGCAAATTCCCACGGAGTGCTCAATTACAAAATACCAAATACCCAAGGTCTTGTTGCTGTCGGCCTCCTCTGCACCAGACCTCCACCTTCTCCAAGCCTACACTTGTGCACACCTTGCACCAAGCTTCCAATAAGGGGGAGGGATTGGATACCTTCTGTCCGCACATGCACACTGCAAAGAGACCTTGGGATCCTTCGGGGAATAACTTAACACTTCTTGGCACACTTCTTAGTCACTCCTCATGCACTTCTTTCACTTCACTTCTCTGCGTCGCACACTGTGTGTCTCTTGCACTTCTCTCACTTACCTTGCTTAGACTATGCTCACCTTGCTTAGTCTTAGAATAGTCCAAGAATAGTCCTTGCCTTGATTTGAGTGTCGATTCACGTACGCTCTTAACTGCAAGAGTATCTTGGTGCTCACTTTGATGTCCCAAGATTGTCTCCAAAAGCGGGCAGCCAACGACTCCTTGTTTTGTTCTGTAGTGACTCTAGACTAAAACAAAAATTTTAATTGGGGGGGCATACTTTCACTTTTGCGTATGCTGCTGCTTCACATACCTTCACATTTTCCTTTTAAGTCTTCACTTGTGCACTTAAGAGAGGGTTCACCTGAACCTTTCAAAACACTTTAAAAACACTTTGAACCTTAGGGAAATTAGAGAAATACCTCTGCAACCTACAACCACTTTCTCCAATTCACCCTCTGTGGACAATTACTTGTGCACTACCTGTGCACCTTGACGCCTGCACTTCAAACACTTTGACTTTTCCCTTATTGAATTTGACCTTGATAATGTTGACTTTGACCAGTTTGACTTTGACCTTTGGACTTTGATTGTGGTTGACTTTCACCAATATGACTTTTATAGGCTCAACAGGGTGCCTTGAAAAGCTAAAAGCAATCACCATAGTTTGAAAAGCATTGTGAAAACTAAAAGCTACTATTGCATGCGATTGCAAAAATCAACATGATAAACGGCACGGCTTTTCTTTTCTCCGAAAAAAGCATGTAAATTAACTTCACTGTTAGCGTGCCTATCCGTGGGTTTCAAACCTTGGTGGGCAGTTTGGGGGCACTTCTTTTTATCCAAGGTGCCCCACGTTGTTTCTTGTGAAGGTCATTAAAAACACTTTCACATATGCTATAATCTTGTACTAGCTAGACATTGTATCCAACAATAATTACCTCTCCGGTATCTAGATTGACACATCTATATCCTAGTTGCCCTTCTGCCATACCAGTGAAAATCATATTTTGTGAACTTGGATCCAAACTTGACCTTAACTATTGTGGAACATGAACAAAACATATGCTTCCAAAAATTCTACAATAAAAAACATTTAGTTTTGATCCATAAAAAACTTCATAATGTGTTTTTTTACATGACTTTGAGTAGGTGGAATCCTGTTCATCACATAAAGCCATATTGCATGCTTCAACCCAAAAAGTAAGTGGTAAATCCTTCTCATTTAACATACACATAAGCATCTCCAAGATAGACTTGTTTCTTCTTTCTCCCACACCATTTTGTTGAGGTGTGTATTTGTTTGTAGTTTCCTTGTTAATTCTTTCTTCCTCCAAATATGCAAGAAACTAATGAGAAAAATACTCACCTCCTCCATCTAATCTCAATCTTCTTATGCCTCTATCTGTTTGCTTTTCAACCAATGATTTAATTCTTGAACATATCAAATGCTTTTGATTTGTATTTTATAAAATAAATGAACGTAAACTTTGAGAAGTCATCAATAAATATTACAAACTAGTTGCCACTTAGCATTGAATCTTCTTGAGATGGAACCCATACATTAGTATGAATCAAGTCCAAAAGATCTTTGGTTTTCAATCTTGCTTTTGAGAAAGGACCTCGTACCTATTTTCCAAACTGACATGCCTCACAAACATAATCCAAATCTTGTTTCAATATTATTGGTAGACCTTCAACCAGGAGTTCTTTGTAGTATCCTTCAATCTTCCCACACTTATATGTCCTAATCCCTTATGCCATAAATCCAATTGGCTAACCTGAGTTCCATTAATCATTGTATGACCTACATAATCTAGAACTTCAAATTCGTAAATATATAATCTATTTACCTTTTGTATTGTTATAACAAAAGTTTCATTGTTCTTCCGATAAGCCTGCCACTTTCACTCCATTGTCTTCCATCTATCCAACTAAAATAAAATTCCTTGTAATAGTAGGAACCAATAAAACATCTCAAAGGGTTATGTATGCATTAAGTGGACAATCACCAATATATATTACTTCATGCTAAGTACTATCTCCCATAGGAACTATGAATCTTGAATCTAGCTTGTGTAAGTTCACAAACAAATTAATATTAGGGCTCATGTCAAAATCCACTTTCACTTTATTGTCTTCCATCTATCCAACTAAATCAAATTCCTTGTAATAGTAGGAACAAATAAAACATCTCAAAGATTTACGTATGCGTTAAGTGGACAATCACCAATATATATTACTTCATGCTAAGTACTATCTCCTATAGGAACTATGACTCTTGAATCTAGCTTGTGTAAGTTCACAAACAAATTCATATTAGGGCTCATGTGGTTTTAGAAATCACTATCTAAATACCAAGTTTTGTTGTTTATCTTCCTCTTATCTTTTTCTGTATGCATAGCATAAGCATGTTTTTCCTTTGTGTTTGAGTTTCCTCTTGCACTACATTAATTGTTGTTTTGATGCACGTGATCTTGGCCTCTTCCTCTTTTTTGTCCTCTAAAACCACCTCTTCTATTTGGGTTGGGGAAGAAATCCCTAGCATAATGACCAACTTTACCACAATAATTTCAAGTAAAGTTAGGTTGCTGATTTGGTTGATTTTGTTGACCTTCTTGTATTGTTAATTCTCCTCTATTAGCATTAAAGCTTCCTCTTCCTCTTGCATTATTGTTGAATATTTCTCCTCCTCTCCAATTACCTCTACCTCTTGCTCTATTAGATGAAGTATAAGGAGCTTTTCCTTGACTAAATCTTTGAGAATGATAAGAACGTCCGCATTCTATATTGATTTCTTCAGTCATCATGAGTGTTTGTAAATCTTCAAAGGATGGTAGATTCTCCCGAGCCATGATAGATGTAATAAAAGACTTCCATATTTCATCTTCTCTCAAGCCATTTAACATGCTATTAAACTTTATATCCTCGCGAGGAGATGAATCAATAGAGTCTAATGCTTCAATAAGGGATTTTATCTCAAAAATATAATCATTGATTGATTGTCGTGGCTTCTTTTTTACTTTTGTTAGCTCATCAATAAGTTGTGTTTGCCTAGCTCTGTTGGTAGTTGCAAATAACCTTGCTAGAAACTCCCAAGCTTCTTTATTAGTATGAAAACCTCTTATATGCCCAAGCATAGTATTCAAAATTGTTTGTGATATGATAAACAATACTCTTTTATCTCTTCCGATCCATTCTTCCTCTCTTGTTCAATCTGCTTGTGTAGGAACTTTTGGTAATACTAACTTCACTTTTGTGCCTGTTATTAATAATCAAAGAACTTTAGACATGAGATAATACTCCATTCGAAACTTCCACATGGGATAATTTCTACCATCCAATAACTTTTCAGTAGATGCACTCAAATCTTCCACGTTGGATTGTTGTAAACAAAGAAGATAATCCAATAAGATTCATGAAAGATCTAATAGAAAAATAACTATGATACAAATATGTTACATTTACAAACTTGCAAACATCACAGTAAGCAATTAGAAGTGATGAGACCTCCCAAGATCTTCAAAAGATCAAACAAATGTAGCCAAACTTCAAAGATCAAGATTGCCTGCAAACTACCAAGTAAAAAGAGATTGTCGACAGTAGAAAAGTAATCTCCAAAAATGCTTTGAGTACAAATCATAAAAAAAAATTATACAACATGAGATTATAATTTGTGTAGCATAATTTAGAAACAAAAATCATAAAAAAAGTTGAAGTATAGCTCACAAACTAGTAGTTTGACATCAAGGTATCAAAACCTTATAAAGACCTATTACATCAACATAAGAGACACCAGAGACTAAATAGAGAATAGATATGAGAAAATGCCTATTTGCATAAAGTCACACACACACACACACACACACACACACACACACACACACATATATATATATATATATATATATATATATATATATATATATATATATATATATATATATATATATATATATATATATATATATATATATATATATATATATATATTAAAAGTTGCAAGCTTCGTAACGAAACAAGAATCACTCAATTTGGCCACTATACTAATAGAACCACTCTTTTTATTGAGAGGCTATCACCAGAAGCACCTATATTTTCTAAAAATGGACACATCTCCTTGACTTCCTACTTTTGTCCACTTTTCATCTAAAATTAAACATGTGTGCACCTCCACATGCTAGTTTTAGTAACTAACAAGAGCGAGAAATCGTAAGAAACAACTTTAGGGCTTGTATTTATGTAATAGAAACTGCAACTCATGTGCAAAATTTTGTTTAGTTCATTGGCATGAAATATGAATAACCAATCAATTGAATTTACTATTCATGAAATGAGATAAAAATTCCCTTTCAATGGATAGATAATAAAAATAACCTTGTAATACAATTTGAAATCATGTGAACCACAAACTAGTTCTTGCAAGGGAATGAATCACTAATTTTAACTTGTATTACATTCTTGGTTCACTAGAATCCTACATGATAGTCTGACATATGTAGCTATTCCTTTCTATGAACCATCAAAGATCCAATGTGCTTTTATCTAAAATATATGTTTAGATTCTTATCAACAAGATAATACACATTTGGTTTTTTTTCATAATGGGGGCCTTGCAAGTGTGCAACATAAAGTACAATCATGAGAGGTAGATATTTCGCACATGCTAATGCCCTCCCTCCCTCCATTGTTTACCAAATGATGAACATATGGACTTTTTTGCTATGTCCAATTGTTACAAATTCCATTTGAGTACATGTGCTTTTGATAAGCAAGTGGACATAGTTCTTCTCTATAGAATAGTACTCTTATTAATAAATTTCATCCTATATAAACTCTTGAACATAATAAAGCAATATCTCTTTGTGGTTTATGCAAAAATGGGCATTTGGTTCTTTTAAGATAGTTGCCATGGATCTTTTACCATCACATTTTCTTATTGCCATCTGCATAGAGAACTCTAAGATAAATTCTCCTCAACAAGATTGCCTTATAAGAAACAAAGGATGTAGATTTGTCTTTAAATTGATATTCTAGAATGGTAATTTGCTGCAAAATTTGATTCACGGTACCTTTGAAGAGTGTCATGTTAAATGCACATGATATTAAAATATCCTTGAAGAATATCAATTGAATTATACATAATGTCAAAATCTAGGGTTCCTATAATCTACCTTTAAATTCATATGCTTGCATTACAATGAATTTCCTTTGGCTTATTGGAGAACATGATTAAAACTCCCATAGCATAGCAAGGATTTGGTCACATGTTACATGTGATTTTAAGCTTTCTATCAAACTTTGTGTTTTTTTCTTACCATCTGCCAAGTGTATTAATATCTAAAAGCTCTAAGAAAATTAATGCAACTTTGATCCTATGTAGAAATTATAACAACACATTGGAAAGAGAGAGAGATATTGCTAGACATTGGAAACAAGTAAGAGATATGGATGAAATGGAAAGTGGACTCAAAGTAGAAGGTGAACTCAGCTCAATAGAACTCAAACTTGAAGCACTACTCCATGAATTTGTCCACCGATGCACTCCCACTATGGAGCTTATATGGTGATCTACAAAATTGCTAGGTGAGGAACCATAGGACAACACAATGGGTACTTAGTGTGGACACCTAGTGGTTCCAATCACCACAAACTATGATTTTAGATGGCTAGGGGATCATATGGTCCTTCAAGGCTTAATCAACTTTCCCATCATGAAGCTTATACAAAACTCTCTCACTCTCTCACTCTCTCACTCTCTCACTCTCTCACTCTCTCACTCTCTCACTCTCTCACTCTCTCACTCTCTCACTCTCTCACTCTCTCACTCTCTCACTCTCTCACTCTCTCACTCTCTCACTCTCTCACTCTCTCACTCTCTCACTCTCTCACTCTCTCACTCTCTCACTCTCTCACTCTCTCACTCTCTCACTCTCTCACTCTCTCACTCTCACTCTCTCTCTCTCTTTGTCTCTCTCCCTCTCTCTCTCTCTGTCTCTCTCTCTCTCTCTCTCTCTCTATATATATATATATATATATATATATATATATATATATATATATATATATAAACCTTGGATTCCATGTGAAATTCCTATATCACATATTTGGTTAAGAATTTGGAGAAACTAATGCTACCATTGCATCTCGAATGTGCCAAAACCCTAAGATCGACTGTCTTCTTGCTTAATTTTGACTTCTAGAGACCATGCTTCAAATTGATTACATCATTGATGACATCATCAATTCGTAACCGCCCTTGAGAAACCTATATAAGGAGGGGTTAGCCACATTCATTCTCAGTCTTGCCAATGCTAGTCTTGGGAGCTCAAGGAGTCTTGATCACCAAGTAAATACTTTCAAGTTCCAATTCGAGTTCTAGTCTTTTCTCTTGCTCTAGTCTTGTCTAGTCTTGTATCTTGGACACCTAGCCTTGTCCTCTTGTAATCTTATAGTATGAGATCTTGTCGAGTTCTTTCTTGTATCTAGTTCATCTCGCAGAAGGGAGTTCTTGTAATCTAGAGATCTTGCTCCACACCTACGGTCCTGGGTTGTGGGATCTCCTGTATCATCTCTAGCTGAGTTATCCATACCTATCGGTCCCGTGTTGTGGGATGTCTTGTATCAGTCACGTATCCTTGGATCATTTTTCCTACGTGGGTGTTCTTGTGATCATAAGTGTATTTCTGAAATCTTGTCTGCTATAGTCAAAGAGCACAATCTAGTGCTCCCTTGACATTTTGGCAAGACTAACTTCATCAAGACCAGGCACCATGGATTCCATATGCAAGGAGATCCAATCTACCATAAAGGACTTGATCGAACATGTCCAAGAGATGAAAAGATTTCTACGACAAGATGATCGATCAATTTCAAGCTATGCCTTGAATATCAAGATGTTGTTTTGTGGAACTATGTTGTCGATGACGCGGCAAAGACTCGAACCTTGTCAAGCCTGCGGAATTCGCTGCGCCAATGAAGGTGGCTAAGCTAGAGTGATATTAGAACACCTCTATAATCAGCAGTAGCTTAGCAAAGTTTTTGTCACTCAAACATATAAGACTGTGTTTTGAATTTACTGAAATTCCACTGGAACTTCACCGAATTGTCACCAGACTATCACCGTAATTATACCGGAATCTTACCGGAATCAACTGCAATTCTTTTTGTAATTACTTCAAGTGAATATACATGAAGTAAGGAAGTGATGCGTGAACTTCCTTCACTAAATGGACTCTTTCTGAAGTTTAAAGTAAAAAATTCACCAGTTCTAAATGCCTCTTTTCGGTCAGACTTTGTACTGTGTGTACATATCCGTTTCATCGAAATCTTTGATGAACTGATAGTAGAGAAGTCTAGCTACAAGATAAGCTATCTCTCATACAAAACTTTAAATTATTCTGCGAGATCTACTTCGTTGTTCTTCCGGAAAACACGTTTACTGAGAAAACTGTAACTGACCGAAAAATACGTTTTAGTGAGAAAATTGTAACTTTTAACTAACTTTATACCGTAACATGAAAATACTCAGATTTCTTCACATATGAAGAATGCGCGCAAATTTCCACATGAACATGTGTTTTCTATTAGAGAAGATGTGTACAAAAACTAGCTTGGCCTCTTCTTGCTTAAGCTATAGAAACTTTCCTATACTGAGTAGTATCTTCTTTCTGTTATTCATCTTTACATATGCAATCTCTGGCATCTTCTAGACCTATTCTTGATTTCTATATGCGCTCTATTCGCACGACGCACTCTTCTCATGCACACTTGTGCTCTCTCATACTATTTCTTCTTCCTATCTCATATATATATATATATATATATATATATATATATATATATATATATATATATATATATATATATATATATATATATATATATATATATATATATATATATATATATATATATATATAGTTTTTGATCCGTTGTAACAAACTCTAATTCCGGAAGTTTCTACGCTGTACATTACAGTTATGAATTTGTCCCTTCACTAAGGCTTTGATTTTTTGAATACTTTGATTCTGCTTCTCTTTATCTTTCTTTATCTTTATGTTTGTCTGTATGTAAAATTCGTGAGTGATTCTTCAACAGCTCCCCCTCAATCACTAATTTGCATCTTCCTGTCTTTCATATATTTTTCTTTCTTTTATACCTGCCATTTCTTTGAATCTGCTTGTCTTTGTTCCATCCAAACTCTTTGTCAAAATATCTACAATCTGATCTTTTGTCGGAGTGTATACTATTTCTAGCTCCTTTTCCATCACCTTTTCCCTCAGGAAATGATACTGAATCTCTATGTGCTTTGTTCTTGCATGAAATACTGGATTTGCTGCAAGATACAATGAGCTCATATTATCTCCATGTATGATAGGTATACCTTGATCAATACCCATGCTTTTGAACAAGGTCTCCATCCATATCACTTCTTTAGCTGCTTCTACAAGTCCTTTATATTCGGCTTCTGTTGACGATAAAGCCACTGTGTGTTGTTTCTTTGAACACCAGCTTACTAGCTTATCTCTTAGGTATATCATATACCCATGTGTTGATCTTCTGTCATCTTGACTTCCTGCCCAGTCTGAGTCACTGAATGCTCTCAACTTTATATCTGACATAAAAGGATAATATAATCCTTCCTTTAAAGTTCTTTTGATATATCTAAGAACTCTTTGTCCTGCAACCCAATGTTGATCCTTCGGACAATGCATGAACTGTGAAAGAACTCCCACTGCATAACTAAGATCAGGTCTTGTTAGTGTAGCATAAATTAAGCTTCCTACTAACGACTGATACTTCCTCATATCTTTAAACTCTGCACCACCATATTTACTGAGTTTATGATTTACTTCAAGCGGTGTTGAAGCTTCCCTGCAATTCTCCATATTAAACTTCTTCAGTAAGTTTAGGAGATACCTTTCTTGCGAAACCCATGATCTGTGTATGTGATTTCCATTCCAAGAAAGTATGATAACTTTCCTAGATCATTGATCTTAAACTCCTTTTCAAGTAATCTCTTTACCTCCTTGATTCCTTCATCTGAGGTACCTGTGATTATAATGTCATCTACATAAATACAAATGTAGATCATACCTTCATCTGTTCTCTTGATGAGTAGACTTGCATTTGCCTTCGAACTTTGGTATCCAAGTTCATTCAGATACTTCACAAGTCTGTAATTCCAAGCTCTTGGAGCTTGCTTCAATCCATAAAGTGCTTTTCTTAATCTGCAAACAAAATTTGGGTATCTGGAACTTACAAACCCTTTAGGTTGTTCCATATAGACTTCATGTGATATATATCCATTCAGAAATGCATTCTTTATATCTAGCTGACTTTAGCTTCCATCCTTTTGATGCTGCTATAGCAATCACTGTCCTTATGGTTGACATCTTTGCCACCGGACTAAACGTCTCATCATAATCTATGCCATGCGTCTGAGCATAGCCCTTGACAACCAGTCTAGCTTTGTATCTGGCTATCCTTCCATCTGCAAGTTTCTTAACTTTGAAAACCCATTTATTTCCAATTACTTTCTTACCATTTGGTTTAGGAACAAGTTCCCATGTCTTGTTCTCCTCCAGTGCGCTGAACTCTTCTTCCATTACTTCTTCCCATTGCTTCTTGCCTTTAGCTTCATCATAGTTCTGAGGTTCTTCATCATCTTTGACCATATATGCATAATTTTTCTGAGTTATGTACTAAGTATCATAAGAATACCTTTCTGGTTGTCTTCTAGTCCTGCTTGACCTTCTTGGTTCACATTCTTCATAAGTGTCTGAATACACCTCTTCATCAAATATAGGAATTTCTTCATTCCTTCTTGTTAATCCATTTCTGGATGTACTTGCTTGCATATAGTCTTCATCTCTATTCACCTGCACAATTGATTTCCCTTTCTCTTTTCTTCTTACCTCTTCTTCAAATTCTTCAGTTGTATGACTTTGATCTGCATACCAACTTTTCTGTTCATCAAATGTAACATCTCTGGAAACAGTAAACTGTTTTGTTAGAGGACTCCATAACTTGTAACCCATCTGCTTTTCATCATATCCGACGAACACATATTTCTCTGCTTTTGGTTCAAGCTTATGTCTGAGTTGTGATGGTACATAAGCATAAGCTACTGATCCAAACACTTTGCAATGATCAAGTGTTGGTTTTTTTCCCCACCAAGCTTCATAAGGGGTCATTCCATCTAAAGCTGTACAAGGTAATCTGTTTACCAAGTATGTAGCTGTATTTACAGCTTCAACCCAAAGATAATTTGGACAATCTTTTTCTTTGAGCATAGCTCGTGCAAACTCAACTAGAGTTCGGTTTCTTCTTTCTGCTACACCATTTTGTTGTGGTGTATACCTGCATGTTATTTCTCTCTTAATACCTGCATTCCAAAGATAATCCTTTTGGGAAAAATATTCTCCCCCTCCATTAGACCTCAGTCTCTTAAGCTTTCGTCCTGTGAGCCTTTCAGCATATGCATGAAAATGCTTGAAGGTTTCAAATACTTCTGATCTTTCCTTCAAAACATATAACGTTATCCATCTTGTAGCATCATCAATGAATAAAACATAATACCTTGAGCCACTAATTGATCCTTCTTTTGTTGGACCCCATACATCTGTATGAATGAGTTCAAGTATTCCATCATGTTTGAATCCTTTCTTTTGAAAAGGTAACCTGTGGGCTTTTCCCATCTGACATGCTTCGCACTTATGAATCATATGTTGGTTCTGTACATTCGGTAATCCTAGTACTGACTGATTTGAAATCATAGCTTTAATTCCTTTTTCATTAAAATGACCTAATCTCTTATGCCAGAGATCAAGTTCTCTAATCACCTTTTCACCATGTGTGAGCAACGCTTGACCAATGTTCCCTTGTACTCTTAAAGTAAAGAGTCTACCTTCTTTCTTACCAGAGACGATCTGATTATATCCATTCTCGGGATCTTCTACAAATACTCCTTCATTTGTAAATCTGACCTGAAAACCTTTCTCAACTATGTGTCCCACACTAATCAAATTTTTAGGTATTGTCGGAACATACAAAACATTGGTTAGCAAATCTGCTCCACTCTTACATTTCACTTTTCCAATTGAATGTACACTATGTCTCGTATTGTTTGAAAAGTATGACTGGAACTACCCTTTTCCAATTCTGACATCAGTTCTATATTTCCTAACAAATGATTTGAACATCCAAAATCAATGTAAAATACCTTTAGATCTTTGTTATCTGATGTGCGGATTGAGTTCATCATCAATGATGTATGACTTTCATTCTGTGTGTCATTTGTGTAGTTCTTGTAGGTGGTGTTGTAGGATTGATTTTGTCCCCAACTTCTTGCTCCACCTCTACCATAGCCTCCTCTTTGATTCTGTCTACCTCTTTGATATCTTCCACTTTTGCCTTTGCTATTGTTATTCTGATTCTGACTTGATCCTTGGGAATTATGCCAGCAATCATGAGCCAGATGATTACTTAATCCACAAATCTAGCAAGCCTTCTTGTTTATATTCTGATACCACTTTGAGATGATGCGGCAAAGCCTTCTTTTCGAATTCTCTTGTGTCTTTACTTCTGTTTGCTCTTTGAGAATCTTTTTGCTCTGATACCACTTGTTGATGACACGGCAAAGACTCAAACCTTGTCAAGCCTGCGGAATTCGCTGCGCCAATGAAGGTGGCTAAGCTAGATATTAGAACACCTCTATAATCAGCAGTAGCTTAGCAAAGTTTTTATCACTCAAACATATAAGACTGTGTTTTGAATTTATTGAAATTCCACTGGAACTTCATCGAACTGTCACCAGACTGTCACCGTAATTATACCGGAATCTTACCGGAATCAACTGGAATTCTGTTTGTAATTACTTCAAGTGAATATACATGAAGTAAGGAAGTGATGCGTGAACTTCCTTCACTAACTGAACTCTTTATGAAGTTTAAAGAAAAAACTTCACCAGTTCTGAATGCCTCTTTTTGGTCAGACTTTGTACTGTGTGTACATATCCGTTTCACGGAAATCTTTGATGAACTGATAGTAGAGAAGTCTAGCTACAAGATAAGCTATCTCTCATACAAAACTTTACATTATTCTACGAGATCTACTTCGTTGTTCTACCGGAAAACACGTTTATTGAGAAAACTGTAACAGACCAAAAAATACGTTTTACTGAGAAAACTGTAACTTTTAACTAACTTTATACCGTAACATGAAAATACTCAGATTTCTTCACATATGAAGAATGCGCGCAAATTTCCACATGAACATGTGTTTTTATTAGAGAAGATGTGTACAAAAACTAGCTTGGCCTCTTCTTGCTCAAGCTATAGAAACTTTCCTATACTGAGTAGTTTCTTCTTACCATCTCTCTGAGATGAATACCTGACATTTCAAGTTTCTGTTATTCATCTTTACATATGCAATCTCTGGCATCTTCTAGACCTATTCTTGATTCCTATATGCGCTCTATTCCCACGAAGCGATCTTCTCACGCACACTTATGCTCTCTCATACTATTTCTTCTTCCTAGCTCATATATATATATACAGTTTTTGATCCGTTGTAACGAACTCTAATTCTGGAAGTTTCTATGCTGTACATTACAGTCGTGAATTTGTTCCTTCACTAAGGCTTTGATTTTCTGAATACTTTGATTCTGCTTCTCTTTATCTTTCTTTATCTTTATGTATGTCTGTATGTCAAATTCGTGAGTGATTCTTCAACATATGTATCAAGAAGACTACATGGTTAATCAGTTTCAAAGTGGCCTCAATCCTGAAGTCAAATATCTCTTGCAATCCATGTCTCAAGCAAATACCTTGGAGAATGTTATCAATCAGGCAGTTCAATGTGCGAAACAATTATTCAAAGAAAGTCAAGCCCAAGAGCTAGAAGGGTTGAATAATCAAGACAATGTTCCTCAAGAATCTGAATCAAGAACCTTTGAAGCCCAAGGAGTCACTACAATTGATATGGAGCATACACATTATGAAGATAATCAGAAGGTAAAGGATAAGGAGTTTGTGTTCAATAAAGGAGATGTGCTTAGTCAATGCTCTCCATCAAAGATCTTGGAAACAACACAACATTCCACTAGAAGCTCAAAGGATCTACTACATGAAGAACCCAAGGAAGCTCAAGAGTTACCTAGTACTTCACCACCTATCAAGATTGAGGATTATGAAGAATTCAAGGTCGTGCATGTATTAGATTGAAGGATCTCTTGAGGAAGATTGGAATGCCTTATTCATTCGAAAGCGTATGACATTAGTGATCGTACTTGGGAACCTACAAAAAATCTCCAGAGAGCAAAAATCAAGATTCGTGAATTCCATAAGAAGAATCCAATGAAACCCAAGCTAGTGAACATGGCCGCTCCTTGTGGAACTCATCGCTTGAGGGGGAGGTGATGTCATGGACACAAAGAAAACCATCTTAAACCTTGGATTCCATGTGAAATTCCTATATCTCATATTTGGTTAAGATTTTGGAGATTTAATGCTACCATTGCGTCAGAAACGTGCCAAAACCCTAAGATTGACTGTCTTCTTGCTTAATTCTGACATCGAGAGGCCATGCTTTGATTTGATGATATCATCTATGATGTCATCAATTCATAACCGACCTTGGAAAACCTATATAAGAAGGGGTTGGCCACATTCATTCTTAGTCTTGCCAATGCCAGTCTTGGGAGCTTAAGGAGTCCTGATCACCAAGTAAGTACTTTCAAGTTCCAGTTCGAGTTCTAGTCTTGTCTCTTGCTCTAAACTTTTCTAGTCTTGTATCATGGACACCTATTCTTGTCCTCTTGTAATCTCGTAGTATGAGATCTTGTGGAGTTCTTTCTTGTATCTAGTTCATCTCCCAAAAGAGAGTTCTTGTAATGAGATCTTGCTCTAGACCTACGTTCCTGGGTTATGGGATCTCTTGTATCATCTCTAGCTGAGTTATCCATACCTATTGATCCCGGGTTGTGGGATGTCTTGTATCAGTCACGTATCCTTGTATCATTTTCCCTACGTGGGTGTTCTTGTAATCAGAAGTGTATTTTTGAAATCTTGTCTATTGTAGTCAGAGAGCACAATCTAGTGCTCCCCTGACATTTTGGCAAGACTAACTTCATCAATACTAGGCACCATGGATTCCCTATGCAAGGAGATCCGATCTACCATAAAGGACTTGATTGAACATGTCCAAGAGATGAAAAGATTGCTACGACAAGATGATCGATCGGTTTCAAGCTATGCGGTGAATATCAAGATGTTGTTTTGTGGAACTACGTATCAAGAAGACTACATGGTTACTCAATTTCAAAGTGGCCTCAATCTAGAAGTCAAATATCTCTTGCAATCCATGCCTCAAGCAAATACCTTGGAGGATGTTATCAATTAGGCAGTTCAATGTGAGAAACAATTATTCAAAGAAAGTCAAGCCCAAGAGCTAGAAGGGTTGAATAATCAAGACAATGTTCCTCAAGAATCCGAATCAAGAATCTTTGAAGCCCAAGGAGTCACTGCAATTGAGATGGAGCATACACATTATGAAGATAATCAGAAGGTAAAGGATAAGGAGTTTGTGTTCAATAAAGGAGATGTGCTTACTCAATGCTCTCCATCAATGATCTTGGAAACAACACAACATTCCACTAGAAGCTCAAAGGATCTATCGCATGAAGAACCCAAGGAAGCTCAAGATACACCCAGTCCTTCACCACCTATCAAGATTGAGGATTATGAAGAATTCAAGGTCGTGCATGTATTAGATTCAAGGATCTCTCAAGGAAGATTGGAATGCCTTATTCATTGGAAAGCCTATGATATCAGTGATCATACTTGGGAACTTATAGAAAATCTGTAAAGAGCAAAAATCAAGATTTGTGAATTCCATAAGAAGAATCCAATGAAACCGAAGCTAGTGAATATGGCCGCTCCTCATGCAACTCGTTGCTTGAGGGGGAGGTGATGTCATGGACACAAAGAAAACCATCTTAAACCTTGGATTCCATGTGAAATTCCTACATCTCATATTTGGTTAAGATTTTGGAGAAACTAATGCTACCATTGCATCCAGAATGTGAAAAAACCCTAAGATCGACTATCTTCTTGCTTAATTATGACATCCAGAGGCCATGCTTGGAATTGATGACATCATTGATGACTTCATCAATTCATAACCACCCTTGGAAAACCTGTATAAGAAGGGGTTGGCCACATTCATTCTGAATCTTTCGAATGCCAGTCTTGGGAGCTCAAGGAGTCCTGATCACCAAGTAAGTACCTTCAAGTTCGAGTTCGAGTTCTAGTCTTGTCTCTTGCTCTAGTCTTGTCTAGTCTTGTATCCTGGACACCTAGCCTTGTCCTCTTGTAATCTCGTAGTAGGAGATCTTGTCGAGTTCTTTCTTGTATCTAGTTCATGTCCCAGAAGGGAGTTCTTGTAATCTAGAGATCTTGCTCCAGACCTACAGTCCTGGGTTGTGGGATCTCCTATATCATCTCTAGCTGAGTTATCCATACCTATCGGTCCCGGGTTGTGGGACGTCTTGTATCAGTCACGTATCCTTGTATCATTTTCCCTACATGGGTGTTCTTGTAATCAAAAGCGTATTTCTAAAATCTTGTCTAATGTAGTCAGAGAGCACAATCTAGTGCTCCCCTGACAATATATATATATATATATATATATATATATATATATATATATATATATATATATATATATATATATATATATATATATATATATATATATATATATATATATATATATATATATATATATGTGTGTGTGTGTGTGTGTATGCATGTGTGTATATGTATATGCATGTGTGTGTACATGTGTGTGTGTGTGTCTGTAAACAATCATACGTTGGCCATCCTCCTTGCATAAGTAGAGAGGACTTCATTTCCATACACACACACACACACACACACACACACACACATATATATATATATATATAGGTAAACCCATCCAAAAGTTGGCTTGCCTTCATACCAACTACGCATGAATGTGTCCGTTTGAGCCTAGCAATCATGCATGTTTCATTAGGTATCCTTAGGATAATACTAGGAAACATTTTCTCATTACATAAATTTTGGGTTCTTGAAGGGTTACTTTTTTTGCCATCAAATTTAAAAATATTTAATGTGGGATCTAACAAGAGGTTTCCAAATCAAGAAAGAAAAAATTTGGTAATTAATTTCATGAAAAAATATATCAAAGTGTAACAATAGAGGATATTACATACATTACATGCATGAGAAGTTAACTTTAAATATCTTCCAAACTCATTTTTCGAGATGGTGACCTTTTGAAACTTATACACATTAAAAGCTTGTGATTAATTTTTAAAGTCACTAGAAAGTTGTTCAAAGTACATTCAAATCTTTTCCTTCTTGACATGGGCCTTTTAGATCACTTTTTCCTTGGAAATGTTGGATATATAGAAGTGCAAGAGACACACAAGGAGCACAAATGCATCAAGACACACAAAGAAGATGGATTGCTAGAATAGCTCTCTATATTGATGATGAATAGAAATGAAGTAAGGGCTAAGACGTAGTATCCCTAAGTACAAAGTACCACTACATATGAGTGTATCATGTATGTGGTAACATCGGGGAAAAACCTCTAGCCAGCACTAGAGTATAAAGTGCCCATGTATTCAGAAAAGTTTCTCATCAAAGCTACACAAGGAACACATTAGTGTAACAAATACCCCTGGAGCGAATGATGTGAATACATACCAGGAGTGAAAGATGAGGCCCCACTAGGAAATGAGCCTAAATCTTTGTGAAAATCTTCAAAATTTGCCTATGGAAGAGCTTTGGTAATATGTCTACCACATTACCTTGTGTAGGCACATATACCAAATCAATATCTATTTCATAAAGGATCTCTCTCACATCATGATAATACACTTCAATATGTTTTGTCCATGCATGAAACACTTGATTTTGTGCAAAAACCAATTCACTTTGATTATCAATGAGAATATGCATAGCAACATCAATCTCCATGCAAAGATTCATCAATAGGTGTCTTAGCCATATACACTCTATAGCTATGAAAATTATCTTGTACTCAACTTCACAACTCGATGTTGCCATTATAGGTTGCTTTTTACTTAACCAAGGCATGGGTAAGTCTCCAAGGAAAAAGAAATTACCACTAGTGCACATGCAAGTATCATGACAACCAGCCCAAACACTTTGTAAAAGCATGCAAGGATTCCTAAATATCTCTACCAATAAAAAGAGCTAAACTCAAAGTGCCTTTGAGATTATTAAACACACATTTAACCACTCACCAATGCTTAGTGTCAGGGCTATGCATGAATGGACTCAACTAGGAAACTACACATTATATATCTGGCCTTGTGTTGCATGCATATATAAGACATCCCACAACTTGTTGATAAAGAACATCACTAGAATCCTCAATTGAGAACCCAAATCTTGTCTCCATTTGTGTGGAACTAGCTTGCAATCCTCAAAGTCAAAATGTTGAAGTGGTCTTTCAACATACTTTTCTTGATGCATAAAATTACCCCCTCAATAAATACAAAGTAGATGCCAAGATAGTAGCTCAAAAGGCCAAGATAAGTGAAATCAAAAGTATGTTGCATATCATCCATGAGGGTTTTCAAGTTTTGCATCACATGACCCAATCAAGAGTATGCCATCAACATAAAGAACAAACACTCTAAGATCAGCCCCATCTTTACATGCATAGTGTGCTTTCAATGTGACTACATGTGAAGCCAAGAGCAAGCATGTGCTTAAGAAGTTTTTCATACAATGCACATGGAGCTTTCTTGAGATGATACAAAGCTTTATGCAAGAGACAAACTATATGCTCTTTCCCTTTCACGACAAATCCAAGAGGTTGCTTCACATAAACCTCTTCTTGGAGATCACCATTCAAGAAACCCATTTACATATCCAACTAATGTGCTTTCCAAACTCATTTGGCAGGGAATGCAACCACGGTTCGAATGGTAGTCATGAGTGAAGTAGGTGCAAAAGTTTCCTCTTAGTCAATGCCATAATATTGTTGTGCATATCCTATGGAAACTAATCTAGCTTTGTAGTGATCAATGCTACCATCTGACTTTCTCTTAATCTTGTAAACCCACTTTGTACCAATGGCATTTTTTCCTTTTGGCAATTCACATAATTCCCAAGTACCATTCCTATGTATGGAATCCATTTTTGATTGCATAACACTCATCCAATGTCGATCATCATATGCATCTTCAAAAGAAAGTGGCTCTTCAATACATGCTTTTGCAATAAGAGAATAATCCATAAAATCACGCGATGCATGGAGAGAGCTTGATCTTGATAGACATGTGCTCATTATGTTAATACATCATCAACATGAATATTATGTATGGGTTGGATTTCATGCTCATTTCGAGCCATATTTTGATGCCAATGTTCAATCATATGTGGCTGGAAATTTTCTAGCAGTTCCAACCATGTTTGTTAGAAAATTTTATTCATGTTTGGCTAGAAATTCTCTACATTTTTAGCTCTATTTTGTTAGAATTTACCAGTTTGGAACAAAGACACGAGTGTATCAAACACATCTTCTATTGGGTATTTTTTTGCATTTAAGTAGAGAGAAAACTGAATTTTCAACAAATAACACATCTCAACTCACAATAATTATCTCCATCAATGGATTGTACAAATGATATCCCTTAACTTTAGCACTATAACCAACCAATATGCATTTCTTTTCCTTGTCATGAAGTTTGTGAAATTTCTCTGATGGCACAAGAGCATATGCCAAACAACAAACAAGCTTATATGACCAACCATAGGTTTATGTACATTCTAAATCTCATAAGAAGTGATGAATCCCAAAGATTTTGTAGGGCAACAATTAAACACATAGTTTGCACACATGACTGCTTCCATCCAAAACTTGTGAAGAAGGTGCTTTCCTTTAACGATACATCATGCCATTTCAATGAGTGTTCTATTTTTATGCTCTACAAAACTGTTTCTTTGAGCTCTATATGGCACTATACATTGGTGTGAAATTGCTCTTTCACAAAGAAAAACATTAAACTCATGTGACTTGTACTCACATGAGTACACATATACATATACATACACATACACATACACATACACATACACATACACATACACATACACATACACATACACATACACATACACATACACATACACATACACATACACATACACATACACATACACATACACATACACATACACATACACATACACATACACATACACATACACATACACATACACATACACATACACATACACATACACATACACATACACATACACATACACATACACATACACATACACATACACATACACATACACATACACATACACATACACATACACATACACATACACATACACATACACATACACATACACATACACATACACATACACATACACATACACATACACATACACATACACATACACATACACATACACATACACATACACATACACATACACATACACATACACATACACATACACATACACATACACATACACATACACATACACATACACATACACATACACATACACATACACATACACATACACATACACATACACATACACATACACATACATACACATACACATACACATACACATACACATACACATACACATACACATACACATACACATACACATACACATACACATACACATACACATACACATACACATACACATACACATACACATACACATACACATACACATACACATACACATACACATACACATACACATACACATACACATACACATACACATACACATACACATACACATACACATACACATACACATACACATACACATACACATACACATACACATACACATACACATACACATACACATACACATACACATACACATACACATACACATACACATACACATACACATACACATACACATACACATACACATACACATACACATACACATACACATACACATACACATACACATACACATACACATACACATACACATACACATACACATACACATACACATACACATACACATACACATACACATACACATACACATACACATACACATACACATACACATACACATACACATACACATACACATACACATACACATACACATACACATACACATACACATACACATACACATACAACATACACATACACATACACATACACATACACATACACATACACATACACATACACATACACATACACATACACATACACATACACATACACATACACATACACATACACATACACATACACATACACATACACATACACATACACATACACATACACATACACATACACATACACATACACATACACATACACATACACATACACATACACATACACATACACATACACATACACATACACATACACATACACATACAACATACACATACACATACACATACACATACACATACACATACACATACACATACACATACACATACACATACACATACACATACACATACACATACACATACACATACACATACACATACACATACACATACACATACACATACACATACACATACACATACACATACACATACACATACACATACACATACACATACACATACACATACACATACACATACACATACACATACACTACACATACACATACACATACACATACACATACACATACACATACACATACACATACACATACACATACACATACACATACACATACACATACACATACACATACACATACACATACACATACACATACACATACACATACACATACACATACACATACACATACACATACACATACACATACACATACACATACACATACACATACACATACACATACACATACACATACACATACACATACACATACACATACACATACACATACACATACACATACACATACACATACACATACACATACACATACACATACACATACACATACACATACACATACACATACACATACACATACACATACACATACACATACACATACACATACACATACACATACACATACACATACACATACACATACACATACACATACACATACACATACACATACACATACACATACACATACACATACACATACACATACACATACACATACACATACACATACACATACACATACACATACACATACACATACACATACACATACACATACACATACACATACACATACACATACACATACACATACACATACACATACACATACACATACACATACACATACACATACACATACACATACACATACACATACACATACACATACACATACACATACACATACACATACACATACACATACACATACACATACACATACACATACACATACACATACACATACACATACACATACACATACACATACACATACACATACACATACACATACACATACACATACACATACACATACACATACACATACACATACACATACACATACACATACACATACACATACACATACACATACACATACACATACACATACACATACACATACACATACACATACACATACACATACACATACACATACACATACACATACACATACACATACACATACACATACACATACACATACACATACACATACACATACACATACACACACATAGGAGTGACAAGGAGGGCAAAAGGTACACATATTTGCAAAAATTTTTGAAATTGGACTTGAAAAACTCCAAGTATCATGTCCGGTTGAGTTCAGGCATCACGATATTAGGACTCCCGTGTGTCATGATACTTGTCGAGTATCATGTATGCTCTCCCCGTGTATCGCAATACCTCATGTGTATCATGTATTGTCCGGTTGAGTATCACGACATTGAGATATCATGTATCATGAGGATTGGTGTATCGTGTATCATCGATACTTTGGTATTGTGTGTCGCCGATCACTAGGTATCGTGTATCATGAAATTTTGAGTATCGCATATCACCAATCCTTGGGTATCGTGTATCGTATATCATGACCATCAGGTATTGTGTATCGCCGATACCTCTTTCTCCCTGTGTATCGCAATACCTTGGTATCGTGTATCGCCAAGTTGAGTATCATGATACTTAGGTATCATGTATCGTATTGGTCATGTATCCGGATACCTAAGTATTTTGGGTTCCTGAATATCGTGAAGTATACGTGGATTATTATATATAGTATTTTGAAGTTGACCCTCAGGTGGGACCAGGAAACCAAGGGGTTCGAAAGGATTTTGAGCAATACAAGGGAACTTTGGAACCAGAAGAAAAGGCTTATGAACCTGAGATCTGCTAGACACCTAGGTAAGGATACAAAGCATTAGATCATCTGAGGCCAGTGTCAACCATATAGCTAGGTCTTGGGCACAACAACGAAGTGGTTATCCCTACGCACTAAGTTCAGAAACAAGTGACTCAAAAATGTCTTTTACCGTGGAGAGACCCACACGTACCTCAGGAACTACCTATTTACAAACACCAGAAGGTCCGTATAACACACAATTGGAGTATATCAGGACCAACCAATTAGGTGCACACATCTATGAGGATGGCCTGAGGCAATCAGTGGTCCAAATAAAAAATCTAGATCAACCTTTTGGACTTGAACACCCAGTGGTCAAGTTCGAACAGGGTTCATACATTGATAAGGAGGGAACCATGTATGTGGTTACAAACTTACTAGATAGGACGGATGAGTTTGGAAATATTATTCCTGAGAATGAGATCGGAGACCTAGAGCAAGGAGACCTAGGACGAGAACCCAAGACTCCTAGAGGTAAGTCAGTCTTGACTAGAGTAATCACTCTAGATTGGATCCCTCAAGATAACAAAGCATAGAACTATTCTTGAATAGAGAAACAGAGGAAGCCTTTTGGAGATTCCAGCCAGATCGACCCAGCCCAGTAGTCACCATCTATGAATTCAAGGATCCACAGACACCAGAGAAAGTTGTCTATCTAGATCACACATCAAAGAAAATGTTCTTGGTATTAGAGCATGACAAGCATGCATACACTTGGCAAGGTGAATCAATTTTCCCTCCACCAAGTTCCAGTGTTTCCCATGGTCTCCAAGGAGTAGGATCATCCAAGATTCATGAAACCCAATGAGAATGAACCACGGAGAGAATTGAGGTAAGCTTTCCACACAGGGTGGGTAGAGATAGATCAGGACATGAACGTGAAAGACCATAAAGAGAGAGACATCGAGCACAGAGGCATCAAAGAGATGAACATGAGTTTCCATTGCCTAGACCCCAAGAGCACTCAAGAACTCTTAGACCTTCTCAAGTAGTCAAGGCAATGAAGAACTATTTTGATGGATTCGGAGACCCTTATGGTCATGTGGCCGAGTTCAAACAACTATTAAGAGCTGAACAAGTTGAGGAATTGTTCACACAGTTCGAGGCATTTGGATTGACTCTCAAGGGTACTGCTTTAGCTTGGTTTCAACCTCTAAAGAGTCGAAACTATAGAGAGATAGGTCAACTACTAGAAGAATTCATTGTAGAATTTTCCAAGAGTGGCATCAGACATAACACATCATCCTTGATCCACAACTTCAAGCAGATACCCAAAGAAACAATGTGACTTGCAAGAAGACAGTGCAGACAGTACTTAGAAAGATGCCCTATTCCAGAATTACCCACAACAGTCAAGCAAGTGGCCTTGTTTTTAGATCGCTTACTAAGCACAAAGTTAAGATCATATGTGTACTTGAAAGTGCCTGGATCCATAGAAGAGTGTGTGCACATGTGCATTGACATGGAGGACAACTTGAGTGAGGAGTTAGAATTGTCCAAACTCTATAAGGATTCTGACAGTTCTACTAGTCATACCTCCAGAACCTCCACTAGGATAGATGCGATAGCTGAGTAGGTTGCCAAGAAGCTAGGAGTTCAAAATAGACAACCACCAAGGGTCACCTCGTTGAAGCGATGCTACAACTGTGGAGGAGACCACATGGCTAATGTTTACCCAATAATGGCTCAAACCCAAGGAAACTTGAATGCTCCATAGTGCACCAGTGAGAGAAAATGCACAAACCATACGGCCCAAGATTGTCCATACAATAGGCAGGCTGTTAGACAAACTTACCAGCAACCTTACCAATAGGGTAGGTATCAAAACCAATACCAACAGCCATATTACAGACCACAACAATATCAAGGCCAATAACCACAGCAATATCAAGCACCATATAGGCCACAACTAGTCCTAGGAAGCCAACCATCGGCTCCTGCCAATTTGATTCCAGTTAAGTATGCAGTGGCAGAGAACCTTAGACGAGCATTGGTGCTAGTGGTTTTGGCCATGTCCAGACCTAGTGTCTGGCCTAGTTAAAAATTAGTTCTAGGGCTTATTTGGGGGCTCAAACAGAGTCTAAAAATTATGAAAATTGGTAGGGTGATACTTCTAATACTCCTCAAGCTTGAGGAGTCCTCGGATTGAAAAAAATGGAGTTACAAGAATGGAAAATGGTATTTACAATGGTTTTTAGTGATAAGAATCACTATTTTTATAGGGATTTCTTCTAAAAATTTGACAAGTGCTTCTTGGAGCTGCCTACATGCTCCTTCTTATTGTGTGTCCACTTCCTTGCTGCACTTCCATGCTTTGTCCTTAACCTTGAGTTTCAATACTCCCCCCCCTCTAGAGTTTGTCGTCTCTGACAGACCCTTGTTGTAGTGGTTGTTCCATGTAGTACTTTGAGAGGTAGAGTTCCTCATGTCTCCACCAAAGCGGTCTGTCTTCCACTTATAGCAGGGTTGCTTGTCCCATTCTTCATGTTTAGTCCCTCTATATATACTTCTTCCTTGATTCAAGCATGAGAGTGTATTGTTGAGCTTTCCAAAATTGTGAGCTGCTCAAAAGAGGTTATCATAGTTGATTATGAGTAGCTCTTGGCGGTGGATTGCTTCATTGCTCTTGTTGGTGTCACCTTGATGTCCTCTAGTTTTCAAAGATGGCTTCCCTAGTTTTCATGCCAAGTATTCGTGACCATAATTATTGATGGGTAAGTGCATTAGTGCATGGGTTGGAAGATGAATGTGCCTTGTGCAGGGCCTTGTAATCTAGCCCTATGCATGCATACTTGGGAAATGCATTGGAAGAATTATGGTGCAAGAAGTTGGGTCTTGATCTAAGTGCTCAAGTGTATACCAACAAAGAGGTTTCCTAATTGATCATGGTTATAGTGTTGTTGATGCATAAACTTACCATGGTGAAAGGTCCATCGATCTTCATCTTTTCGTGTTGTACTTCCATCATGATGATTTACCATTGGCTTGTATTTCTTGTTGATGGATGTCCTTTCTGATGGTTCACTTTATGAGATTCTTCAAGCACACAGTCTTGCCTCTCTCTCTCTCTATCTCTCTCTCTCTCTCTCTCTTGCTCACAATGGCATACAACAAGAAGAAAGAGGTTAGTATCAATAAAATATTTTACATATGGCAAGTGTGTCTCATGTGCCTGGGAATTCTCAATGGTGTCTATGCACAGCCGTGTAATGTGGCCCTATATTAATGCATACTTAAAAAATGCATGACCTAAATGGTGCAAAAGACAAGGTTATGCCAAAGGCACATGGTTGTTGCTGGTCGAGGATTCTGATGTTATTTGCAGACTTGATGCAGTCTTTGTTTGGAGGTGGCGATTGGATCTTGATATGATGTAATCCTCCCTATAGGAATCCATTTTAGAATAGTACTTGGCCTTATAGAGATCACATCTCGCCTCTTCCTCTTTGGATGGTTGTTGAAACTTGGTGTC
This sequence comes from Ceratopteris richardii, assembly GCA_020310875.1. Lineage (NCBI taxonomy): Eukaryota > Viridiplantae > Streptophyta > Polypodiopsida > Polypodiales > Pteridaceae > Ceratopteris > Ceratopteris richardii. The sequence goes on along the minus strand of CM035407.1, from coordinate 213,370,509 downwards.
TAGCATGGTTGGCTCTTTGGTTTTGTGGAAGTTACTGGTACTTTTGGTTTCCAGACCCATATCCTTGATGATTGTCTTCTTACTTTTGTTGAAGGTTTGAGTTTATCTTCTTTTGTCCTTTGTGCTCGGTTCTTACCCTTTTCTCTCCTTGGCTTCTTTGTTGAGACCTTTTTCATGGTGGAAAGCATATGCCTTTGTGCATGTAAGAGTGCTTTGGGAACCCACATATGTAATCACCCTTGTTAAGCTGCAACTAATTTTTTTGGTACCCGGCTAGTGGTTGCTCTCCTTTTCGTACCTAGATCTGCTTTATACCGGGAACTAATTTACTCTTGAAGGCTCTTTGTCTATTTGATATACCGGTTGTCTTGTATTGTTTCGCTTGCTTCTGAGGTTGAACTACTGTGGATGTTTTACTCTTCGAAAAAGAAGGAGGGTTTGCTTGCCTTTGTGACTGTCCTTCCATGATTGAGTCCTTTTGGATCATAGAGCTTTTGACACATACAACATCTTGTTCGTGAAGATTAGTCTTAGAGGAACTAAGAGAGTGTGTGCTGCCATCATCTGTGAGCATGCAATTCTCTAATTCTAATGTAATGAATTGTTCATGTACCCAAACTTGAAGAAGTTGACTTCTGAGGTTCAAGTTGACTGCATGGTCATAAATCCAATCTTGACCCAAGACAAGTGGCTCTATAAGGTCCTCATCATGACACATTAGCATTTTGACTTTCATTGGAACATCTTGACGGTAGATGGGAAGTTCCACCTCGCCCAAACAAGGGGTTTCCACACCTCCCAAACCTATCAGATAGGTTTCTATGGGCTTGATGCTCAATTGTAGGTCTTGGCAGTATGAAAGTCTAACTACACCAGTTGCTGCACCTGAGTCAACCAAGGCTCTCACAGTCCTTACACTCTCTCCTCGTCCTACCTCCACAGTCACAAAGGAGCGTCGATTGATTATGCGAGAAGAAATTATGCCTGATTTTTGGCACATGTCCATGTGATATTTTGGGGCTTTTGGGTTGAAATCTAGGCCTAATCGCCTTAACTTATTTTGCCTAAAGTGCTCTCTAGCCTCTGCCTGTGCTTCTTCTCTGACCCTCAACTCTTCTTCTTTTTGCTTCTTAGCAATGTTGAGTCTCATTAACATATCCTCTGTAAGAGGTTCTTGATAGAGCTTGACTTGACATCCACTAATATAGTTTGGCAAGATGTCACCTTCTAGAGTGGCCAATTGAACCGCACCACTAGTGGAAATTCTATTATTGATCATGGGTCCATATCCTCGTTTCTCCAATTTGCGGGCATGCTGCTTTAGTGTATAAACCAACACTAGATCTCCTTCTTTCAACCCTTTATCCTTGATGTGTGCATCAAAGTATGCCTTTTGTCTTTTCTTTGCACCATAGATTCCTAGTGCCGCTCGTAGCACAAAGTCTATACCCCATTTTGAAAATGCACGTCCTCCCATCATTTGTCTCAAGGGCATCTCGTCTTTTCTAATCAGATGTTGTGCACATTGGCATGTGTCACATTTCTTCACATAGGTATGTGCATCCATATGAAGAGTGGGCCACCAAAGCCCTAAGAATAGAATAGTCTTAATTACTCGATCAAGACCAAAATTTCCACCTACAACACTGCTATGGGTAGTTTCTAAGATTTTCAAATAGTCTGATTCATGAACGCACAATCTTAAGTAACTGTCTCTCCCTCTTCGATATAGGTTGTCTCCAACTAAGGCATAGTCCTGAGCCTCTTGCTCCATGCTTCTTCTTCTTGCTAGACTAGCCTCATTGGGTAATGTTCCTAATCCCATGAATTCTACCAATGAAGCACACCAGTCTGGAATTAATGACACGTGATAAAGGGTAGCATGCTCCACTGGGGGTTTCTCCTTGCATATTGGACAATTCTTAATCCACTCATGAATTTCTTTGTCCATGCTTGGCCAATACAGTCCTAAACATTTTAGATTCTGCAATGTTCATTGTTTAGAATAGTGATTTCCTAGCAATCCTTCATGGGCTTGTTGCAACCAACTACTATGTTCATCATCCTCAACACAACAAGCTAATACATCATTTGTATCTTGTTTGTACATGCTTCTTGCCAATATTTGATATTTTTGCGATGTTACAATTTCTTCTTTGTTTGTTTTTACATTCTTATTTGCAGGTCCAAAGGTTAAGACAGGTACCAACTTATTTTCCCATTTAGGAACAACTTCTAAATTGAACAAATAACATCGAGCAATTCATAAGACACTCCTTCTGGTGACGCACCTGAAGTGATGCGAGAAAGATGGTTTGCCTTGAGGTGGGTTCTACCTTTCGGAACAACCACTTCAAAGTCATATTCCATTAGTAAGAGAAACCATCTTACTAAGCATCCTCTATTGCAAGGTTTATTGAACAAGTATAATAAAGCTTGACGATTAGTGAAAAACTTGAACTTGTTGGCCAATAGATAGTGTCTTAACTTCTTCAGAGCATATACCATGCCTAAACCTTCTCTTTCTGTTGCTATATAGTCCCATTCAGCAACATTTAATTGTCTACTAGCATATGCTATTGGAAAATCTAGGTTTCCTTCACATGTGGGTTGTGCTAGCACACATCCTATTGCATGATTGGATGCATCCACATGGACATGAAATGGTTTATTCCAATCAAGAGTGGTCAATATGGGTGCTGTGCACAAATGTCTTTTTAGCTCATTGAAGGATTTTTCACATTTGTCATTCCACTCAAAATTTGTCAAGAGAGCGCAAAGAGGTTTAGCTATGATTGCATACATGTGGATAAACCTATGGTAATATCCACAATGGCCCATAAAGGCTTGTACATCTTTAACGTTCCTTGGCCTTGGCAACTCTGCTATGGCTCTTACTTTATCCTCATCGGTTGATATTCCATTCTTAGAACCAATATGACCTAAGATCTTACCTTGACGTACCATGAACACACACTTTTTTGGGTTCAGACACACTCGATATTCTCTACACTTGTTGAAGATCTATCTGAGCTCAGGAATGTGGTATCTTCTTTCTTGGGAATGTGCACATAAATCATCCACATATACTTCCAAGCTCTTTCACAAGAACTCTTTGAAGACATGACAGATGAGTCTTTGGAATGTTGTAGGTGCATTGGTGAGCCCAAATGGCATCACATGAAATGCAAAGATTCCCCACTTTGTGGCAAAAGTTGTTTTATGTTGAACTTCTAGGGCAATGGCTACTTGGTTGTAGCCTGAAAATCTATCAAGGAAGCTATACACTTCCCTCCCTACAACACGCTCCAATAGATGTTTGGTGATTGGACGCGGATAGCTATCTCTTATCGTAGCGGCATTAACTTTTTTAAGGTTAATACACACTCGCAATTTTCCATTCTTCTTGGGCACCACTACAATGGGGACACCCATTCAGTATGCTCAATCTCATAGATAAATCCAGCTTCAATCAACCTATCAATTTCTTCTTTTATTTTAGCTGCATAAGTGTCATTATATGTGTAGGGCTTTTGTTTGGTGGGCTTGGCATCAGCCATCATGGGGATCATATGGGAGCATATTTTTCGATCTACTCCCTTCAAGTCTCTATAGTGCCACACAAACACATCCCTATATTCCCTTAATAGAGCTATAAGCTCTAGTTCTTCTACTGCACTTAGGCTATCTCCTATGTACGTACATCGCTCTTCGTTCTCTTCAATGCTGACTATGATTTTTTGGTATGTTCTTTATTATGATATGCTTCTCCTGTGATAGCCTCTCTCTTAGGCATTCATACCAAAAGTTTTTGGTCTTCAACTTCATATTTCTTGAAATTCTTTGGTACCTCAAACAATGATTCCTACTCTTCTTGTTTCATTGCTTTTCTTTTCTTTTTCTTTTGACCTCCTTCACTTACATCCTTTGAATCTAATGTTTTGATACTTGTGAGTGGTTCTTCTTCCTTTTGGGTAAATACACCTATTTCTTCTAGATAGTGCTCCTCTGAATTAAAGCAACTATCCATCACAATGGACTCTAGATCATCATCGTCCTCTTCTTCTTCTATGATATCACTAGAGTCACATTCTTCTAGCAAGGGCTAACACATGAACACTCAAATATCATAACCCTCCTCGTCACAATTAGATGTCCATTGTTCTTCATTGACTGCAATGTCCATGGTAGCCAAGATTTCTGCCCAACCATGAGGCTCGAATTCCTCATCTGGAAATATCATCGGTGTATAGGTTGGGTCTCTAACTAGTCTATCTTCTTGAGAAGTTCCTTCTTCTCGCACTTTAAGGCATCTTTCCTCTTCCTCTGTGACCTTGCATATCCACAAATGAGTATCTTCATGCATCCATGATGGGTCAGGAGAACTTCGAGAATGCACAAAGATTGAACCTTCTTTCGCTTTGTGGATAGGATTCCACTATAGGGGTGGTACATCTCTGAAGGTGTAATCCTTCAAATTGACCTTGGTGGTGATCCCTTAGTGCTATAAGTACAACGAGTTGGTTCCCCAATCCTATACTATTTGTAATTTTTGTAGGAAGGGTCTTCCTAGGATCATCTCATAGACATTATTTTTCTCAAAGTCACATATAGCAAATGTGTGTTCGAACTCTACACCACAAGTGGTTAGAGTTATCCCTTTGAGCAATCTTAGAGGTCTTTCAACATGGCCGACTGCCATTTGAAGCTTTATTCTATTTGATCTTAATGTAGGTTTACCCCATTGCTTCCACAAGGAGGTGGTCGCAATAGCAACACCAACACCTGAATCTATGATCGCTTTGGTTGTGTAACCTGTTGGTGCATTTTGCCCAAGCCTACATGCTTGATATGCTTGATATTATCCTCATTTGTAAGTCACATGAGTAGTCATGTGAACACCTCTTGTAAAAGAGTACATTTTATCTCTTGTAAATGGAAAAAGAAAAAAGGAAAAGGATGGCTTACCTCATGCATGATGTAAAAGCAAATTCGTGGCTCCAACTACCAAAATCACGAATTTTTGAGCTGAGGGAATCTCTCCTAACTTTGGGGATCACTTTTAGGTGGAGCCATTCGAATTCGAATTCAAAACTCCCTCCAAGAATTGCTATAAAAGGAGCAAGAAGGAAGAGGCGATTAGCAAGCCTTGTACGTGACCACTTCATGTCATTTTGTAGAGATTGAAGAGCTTACTCCATAGCTCTATCATTCTACTCCCATTGTGCAAAGATTCATTGCCAATGTGGTTGTAATCATATGTGAATCTATACATTTATTATCATCTACCTCTCTGTTTTGTTCTCTGCTATACTCACTCAGAGCAGTAACTTCAGAAGGTCATATCTCGAGTTTTACTGAACATTTTTCAGTGTTTTAAAGTGCGTTGGATAGCTCTCACTGTCTAGTTTCTACCTATAAATTTTCAAGGTCATTGGATTTATACTTTTGGAGATATCTGCATTTTACTGCTTACTGGTCTATCTCTGCAGAGCCCCGAGAATTGTGGGAATGTTCCAGAACTTGATGAAACTTGTTCTCAGTGCTCAGTCCATCATTTGAAGTGTTTTAACTTGGAATAGGAAGCTTGCTAAGTCTATTTGCTATGCCCAAAAGGAAGTTTTCTAATTCCTTCCAGGTTGAGAGCACTGTTCATTTTTTCCAACAGGTGTATGTCCAAAAATAGCAAGTTTTGGGAGCTAGTCATTTCGCAACTAGCCTGTCTTGACTTAAACTTTTGGGATACATGTTCCAAAGTACTTGGCTGATATTTTGGTGGATTTAGGAAGCTCAAAGGGTCTACTAATCAACTCTGAAGTCTCAGTTGGCTGGTGTGAAGCTGGTTGTAGCGGCACCTACTCATCTTTGGATTGCATCCACCATCTCTCTTCACAGTGGTATCAGAGCATAGTCAAGCAACATGGGAGATGGATTTCCATCAACAATTGACAAATTGGATCGAAACAACTACCCGGCATGGTCTCTAAGGATGGAGGCTTACCTTCAAGGGAGGAATCTATATGGATTCATATCCGGAGATGAAGCAATGCCAACCATGAGGAACAAAGGGCAACCATCACATGAAGAAGTGGAAGGACTTTCGAATTGGTGTTCGAAGGATGCACTTGCAAGGTCCTATATTCTAAACTCAATCTCTGATTTTCTTTTACCTCATGTCAAGGGATGCAAGACATCAAGAGAAACCTGGAATGCACTTGCTTCTTTCTTCTCTTCCAACACTCGAGCAAGGAAGAACCAATTGTGGATGGAGTTCACAACAATGAAGAAAAGCCCGAAGCAAAATGTGACTGATTATGTCACAAAGATGAAGGAGATTTCCGACCAACTTGGAAGCATTGGAGAGGTAATTGAAGAGGAGCAAATCATAAGACAAATCATGAATGGAATCAAAGCAGACGACAAGTAGGAGTCATTCACAACAGCCATGGATTTATACATGGATATGCATGTACCCGACCTCAACACACTCATGGGCCAACTCTTCACTCATGAAGCAAAGATTAGCAAAGGTGGTGAGTCCTCAAGAGGTAATCAAACTTCTGCCTTATATTCTGATAAAGCTAAGGTCAAGGACAAGTCAAAGAATAGGAAGAATGAAGATGAAGGAAGCTCTTTCCAAGCAAACTTTGCAGGTAGAGGAAGAGCTAGAGGAAGAGGCAGAGGTGGAAAGCAAGGCAGGGGGAGATTCCAATCATCTCAACCTTGCAACATATGTGGCTTATCTAACCATACTACTGAAGAATGTTTCAGGAATCCAAGGAACTCAAGAGGAAGAGGATTCAATAGAGGTGGCTATGGATCAAATAGAGGCAGGTACAATGGAGGCTACAACAACAATTACTACAACAACAATTACAACAACAACAACAACTATCAAAGTGGCCATAGAGGAAGAAGAGATTACAATAACTATGCAGAGGACCAAAGTCAAGAAGATTCATTATTGATTATGAATCTATCAACGAAGAAGGGTAAGGATGCTGATCACATATTTTACATTGATTCGGGATGCTCGAACCATGTAGCAGGAAATGTGGCTTTACTTTCTGATTTGGAAGATCCTCATAACAAGCATGAAGTGCAGACAGGAGATGACACAAAGCACTCAGTGGAGAAGATAGGTAATGTGAAGACATCAGATGGGAATATGAACCTCTTAAGCAAAGTCTTGTATGTCCCTACAATTACCAAAAATTTAATAAGTGTTGGACAGATTGTTGAAAAAGGATTGCAGGTTAGATTCAATCGATTTGGAGCATATGTTGAAGACCCAAGGCAAGGCTTTCGAAGGATTGCCAAAGGAGAAAAGACAGGAAGGCTTTTCACTTTTGAAGTGGAAGATACAAAGAACATAGCTTTGTTTAGCTATGGATCTCAAACTCTAACAGAGTTGGAGATATGGCACAAAAGGCTTGCTCACATTGGTGAGAGGACACTCAAACAGATTTGCAGGGACCAAAGTGTACTTGGTTTGCCTAATATCACAAGGCAACACATGATTTATAAGTGTGAAGCTTGTCAACTCGGCAAGGCTCATAGACAACCTTTCAATAAGAAAGGATATATGTATCAAAATCCTTTGGATCTAGTGCACACGGATGTGTGGGGTCCAAGTAAGGAGCCATCTATATCAGGCTCAAGATATTATGTGTCTTTCATAGATGATTGTAGCAGGTGGACCATTCTGTTTTTCATGAAGCACAAGGATGAAGTGTTTAATTGCTTTAAGAAGTATATTGCTCTTGTTGAAAACCAAACAGGTAGGACTTTGAAACGACTCAGATCAGATGGTGGAGGAGAATACTTCTCTTCTGAATTTGATGCCTTCTTGCATGAAAGAGGCATTAAAAGGGAAGTCACTACAAGGTATACACCCGAACTCAATGGTGTAGCAGAGAGGAGGAACAGAGCTATTGTCGAAGCTGCAAGGTCCATGCTCAATGAAAAGGGATTGCCGAACTACCTATGGGCAGAGGCTGTGTCGACAGCCACATATCTCATAAATAGACTTCCATCTAAGTCACTAGATGGAACCACTCCATATGAAGTGTGGAATGGAAGAAGACCTAGTCTAGAGCATTGTAAAATCTTTGGATGCTTAGCCTATGCTCACATTCCTTCTCAAGTAAGAGGGAAATTGGATCCCAAGGCAGAGAAGTGTGTATTCATTGGTTATGATCAAAACCAAAAAGGATATAGATTATACAATCCAACCAATAAAGGATTTTCTGTGAGTAGAGATGTAATTTTTGATGAAAACAAATCATGGTTTGATGATGACAGGAAAGTGAAGCTGCCATATGACTTGGATGAAGATTTTCCATCACTTCAACCAAAGGAGCCAAAGCAGATTGAAGAAAGTGATTCGGAGATTGACCTAGAAGACTTGGAAAGACTAAAGCTATGGAAGAACAAAGGTAAAGCAAAGATGCAGGATGCTACATATGGACCCGAGAGCTCACATCAACCACTTAGAAGGTCTTCGAGGGAGAAGAAGAAACCAGAGAGGTTTGGTTATGATACTTCTTTGGTCACCAAGCACTCAATCTACATTGCAAAGGATTCAACCAATGAAGAACCTACCACATTCGAAGAAGCACAAAGCAAGAAAGCTTGGAGAGATGCAATGGATGAAGAAATGGAAGCCTTGAAGGAGAATGACACTTGGGAGCTTGTACCTAACAAGCCATCTATGAAGATAATCGGATCTCGATGGATATACAAAATCAAGAGGAATCCAGATGGAAGTATAAATAGACACAAAGCAAGGTTAGTTGCTAAAGGGTTTGCTCAAACCCATGGTATTGATTATGAGGAGACTTTCTCTCCTGTTGCAAAAATGCCTACAATTAGGGTTCTCATAAGTCTTGCTGCATCTAGAAATTGGAATCTTTATCAACTTGATGTAAAGAATGCTTTCTTGAATGGATGGATTTCTGAGGAAGTGTATATGGCACAACCTCCTGGATATGAGGATGCACATCATCCTAACTATGTATGCAAACTAAAGAAAGCTTTGTATGGATTGAAGCAAGCTCCAAGAGCTTGGAATTTCAGATTGGTTACTTATTTGCAGGACCAAGGATTCAAAGCTAGCAAGGCGGATACCTCTTTGTTCATAAAGAGGAATGGATCTGAAGTGATCTATTTATGTGTGTATGTTGATGATATTATTATCACAGGCAATGATCTTGAAGGAATCAAACAGGTAAAGAGTCAAATGAAGGAGGAGTTCAAAATAAGTGACCTCGGACCACTCACTTATTTTCTTGGATTGGAGTTGATCTACACAGATTCAGGTATATACATCACACAAAGGAAGTATGTCCATGACATGCTCGTCAAGTTCAAGATGGAAAATACAAAGTGTGCAGGTACACCTATGGAGCAAAATCATAAGCTTAGTGCTTATGAAGGAGAGCCAATTGAAGACATCACAAGCTATCAAAGCTTGGTTGGAAGTTTGAACTATGCAACACTCACAAGGGTGGATATATGCTATAGTGTTAGCATATTGAGTCAGTTTATGCATAAGCCGAGAAGACCACATATGGAAGCGGCCAAGCGAGTCCTCAAGTACCTAAAGGGGACCATGAATGAAGGTTTGTTTTATTCATATACTTCAGATATTGAGCTAAAGGTCTACTCAGATGCAGATTGGGCCGGATCTAAAGATGATAGAAGAAGCACATCAGGGTATATATCATTTGCAGGTTCAAAAATCATTTCTTGGTCATCGAAGAAGCAACCAACCGTGGCATTATCTTCTACTGAAGCAGAATATAGAGGTTTGGCTAATGCAACTCAAGAAATCATGTGGTTAAAATCTTTGTACACAGATCTTGGACTTCATTCTTCAACACCTCACATTTTTGGTGACAACACAAGCTCACTACATCTAGCAGCTAATCCGGTATACCATGCTAGAACCAAGCATATTGAAGTCCACTACCATTATGTAAGGGAGAAGCTAATGAGCAAGGATATTCAACTATCCTACGTCTCTACAGATATGCAATGTGCAGACATGTTGACGAAAGCTCTTGATGGTACGAAATTAAGTAGATTCAAGTTGATGATTGGTTTGCAGGAAATCAAGGACAATTGAAGACTTATTTGGAGGCCAAGCATGTTAGGCTTGAGGGGGAGCTGTTGGTGCATTTTGCCCAAGCCTACATGCTTGATATGCTTGATATTATCCTCATTTGTAAGTCACATGAGTAGTCATGTGAACACCTCTTGTAAAAGAGTACATTTTATCTCTTGTAAATGGAAAAAGAAAAAAGGAAAAGGATGGCTTACCTCATGCATGATGTAAAAGCAAATTCGTGGCTCCAACTACCAAAATCACGAATTTTTGAGCTGAGGGAATCTCTCCTAACTTTGGGGATCACTTTTAGGTGGAGCCATTCGAATTCGAATTCAAAACTCCCTCCAAGAATTGCTATAAAAGGAGCAAGAAGGAAGAGGCGATTAGCAAGCCTTGTACGTGACCACTTCATGTCATTTTGTAGAGATTGAAGAGCTTACTCCATAGCTCTATCATTCTACTCCCATTGTGCAAAGATTCATTGCCAATGTGGTTGTAATCATATGTGAATCTATACATTTATTATCATCTACCTCTCTGTTTTGTTCTCTGCTATACTCACTCAGAGCAGTAACTTCAGAAGGTCATATCTCGAGTTTTACTGAACATTTTTCAGTGTTTTAAAGTGCGTTGGATAGCTCTCACTGTCTAGTTTCTACCTATAAATTTTCAAGGTCATTGGATTTATACTTTTGGAGATATCTGCATTTTACTGCTTACTGGTCTATCTCTGCAGAGCCCCGAGAATTGTGGGAATGTTCCAGAACTTGATGAAACTTGTTCTCAGTGCTCAGTCCATCATTTGAAGTGTTTTAACTTGGAATAGGAAGCTTGCTAAGTCTATTTGCTATGCCCAAAAGGAATTTTTCTAATTCCTTCCAGGTTGAGAGCACTGTTCATTTTTTCCAACAGGTGTATGTCCAAAAATAGCAAGTTTTGGGAGCTAGTCATTTCGCAACTAGCCTGTCTTGACTTAAACTTTTGGGATACATGTTCCAAAGTACTTGGCTGATATTTTGGTGGATTTAGGAAGCTCAAAGGGTCTACTAATCAACTCTGAAGTCTCAGTTGGCTGGTGTGAAGCTGGTTGTAGCGGCACCTACTCATCTTTGGATTGCATCCACCATCTCTCTTCACAGTGGTATCAGAGCATAGTCAAGCAACATGGGAGATGGATTTCCATCAACAATTGACAAATTGGATCGAAACAACTACCCGGCATGGTCTCTAAGGATGGAGGCTTACCTTCAAGGGAGGAATCTATATGGATTCATATCCGGAGATGAAGCAATGCCAACCATGAGGAACAAAGGGCAACCATCACATGAAGAAGTGGAAGGACTTTCGAATTGGTGTTCGAAGGATGCACTTGCAAGGTCCTATATTCTAAACTCAATCTCTGATTTTCTTTTACCTCATGTCAAGGGATGCAAGACATCAAGAGAAACCTGGAATGCACTTGCTTCTTTCTTCTCTTCCAACACTCGAGCAAGGAAGAACCAATTGTGGATGGAGTTCACAACAATGAAGAAAAGCCCGAAGCAAAATGTGACTGATTATGTCACAAAGATGAAGGAGATTTCCGACCAACTTGGAAGCATTGGAGAGGTAATTGAAGAGGAGCAAATCATAAGACAAATCATGAATGGAATCAAAGCAGACGACAAGTAGGAGTCATTCACAACAGCCATGGATTTATACATGGATATGCATGTACCCGACCTCAACACACTCATGGGCCAACTCTTCACTCATGAAGCAAAGATTAGCAAAGGTGGTGAGTCCTCAAGAGGTAATCAAACTTCTGCCTTATATTCTGATAAAGCTAAGGTCAAGGACAAGTCAAAGAATAGGAAGAATGAAGATGAAGGAAGCTCTTTCCAAGCAAACTTTGCAGGTAGAGGAAGAGCTAGAGGAAGAGGCAGAGGTGGAAAGCAAGGCAGGGGGAGATTCCAATCATCTCAACCTTGCAACATATGTGGCTTATCTAACCATACTACTGAAGAATGTTTCAGGAATCCAAGGAACTCAAGAGGAAGAGGATTCAATAGAGGTGGCTATGGATCAAATAGAGGCAGGTACAATGGAGGCTACAACAACAATTACTACAACAACAATTACAACAACAACAACAACTATCAAAGTGGCCATAGAGGAAGAAGAGATTACAATAACTATGCAGAGGACCAAAGTCAAGAAGATTCATTATTGATTATGAATCTATCAACGAAGAAGGGTAAGGATGCTGATCACATATTTTACATTGATTCGGGATGCTCGAACCATGTAGCAGGAAATGTGGCTTTACTTTCTGATTTGGAAGATCCTCATAACAAGCATGAAGTGCAGACAGGAGATGACACAAAGCACTCAGTGGAGAAGATAGGTAATGTGAAGACATCAGATGGGAATATGAACCTCTTAAGCAAAGTCTTGTATGTCCCTACAATTACCAAAAATTTAATAAGTGTTGGACAGATTGTTGAAAAAGGATTGCAGGTTAGATTCAATCGATTTGGAGCATATGTTGAAGACCCAAGGCAAGGCTTTCGAAGGATTGCCAAAGGAGAAAAGACAGGAAGGCTTTTCACTTTTGAAGTGGAAGATACAAAGAACATAGCTTTGTTTAGCTATGGATCTCAAACTCTAACAGAGTTGGAGATATGGCACAAAAGGCTTGCTCACATTGGTGAGAGGACACTCAAACAGATTTGCAGGGACCAAAGTGTACTTGGTTTGCCTAATATCACAAGGCAACACATGATTTATAAGTGTGAAGCTTGTCAACTCGGCAAGGCTCATAGACAACCTTTCAATAAGAAAGGATATATGTATCAAAATCCTTTGGATCTAGTGCACACGGATGTGTGGGGTCCAAGTAAGGAGCCATCTATATCAGGCTCAAGATATTATGTGTCTTTCATAGATGATTGTAGCAGGTGGACCATTCTGTTTTTCATGAAGCACAAGGATGAAGTGTTTAATTGCTTTAAGAAGTATATTGCTCTTGTTGAAAACCAAACAGGTAGGACTTTGAAACGACTCAGATCAGATGGTGGAGGAGAATACTTCTCTTCTGAATTTGATGCCTTCTTGCATGAAAGAGGCATTAAAAGGGAAGTCACTACAAGGTATACACCCGAACTCAATGGTGTAGCAGAGAGGAGGAACAGAGCTATTGTCGAAGCTGCAAGGTCCATGCTCAATGAAAAGGGATTGCCGAACTACCTATGGGCAGAGGCTGTGTCGACAGCCACATATCTCATAAATAGACTTCCATCTAAGTCACTAGATGGAACCACTCCATATGAAGTGTGGAATGGAAGAAGACCTAGTCTAGAGCATTGTAAAATCTTTGGATGCTTAGCCTATGCTCACATTCCTTCTCAAGTAAGAGGGAAATTGGATCCCAAGGCAGAGAAGTGTGTATTCATTGGTTATGATCAAAACCAAAAAGGATATAGATTATACAATCCAACCAATAAAGGATTTTCTGTGAGTAGAGATGTAATTTTTGATGAAAACAAATCATGGTTTGATGATGACAGGAAAGTGAAGCTGCCATATGACTTGGATGAAGATTTTCCATCACTTCAACCAAAGGAGCCAAAGCAGATTGAAGAAAGTGATTCGGAGATTGACCTAGAAGACTTGGAAAGACTAAAGCTATGGAAGAACAAAGGTAAAGCAAAGATGCAGGATGCTACATATGGACCCGAGAGCTCACATCAACCACTTAGAAGGTCTTCGAGGGAGAAGAAGAAACCAGAGAGGTTTGGTTATGATACTTCTTTGGTCACCAAGCACTCAATCTACATTGCAAAGGATTCAACCAATGAAGAACCTACCACATTCGAAGAAGCACAAAGCAAGAAAGCTTGGAGAGATGCAATGGATGAAGAAATGGAAGCCTTGAAGGAGAATGACACTTGGGAGCTTGTACCTAACAAGCCATCTATGAAGATAATCGGATCTCGATGGATATACAAAATCAAGAGGAATCCAGATGGAAGTATAAATAGACACAAAGCAAGGTTAGTTGCTAAAGGGTTTGCTCAAACCCATGGTATTGATTATGAGGAGACTTTCTCTCCTGTTGCAAAAATGCCTACAATTAGGGTTCTCATAAGTCTTGCTGCATCTAGAAATTGGAATCTTTATCAACTTGATGTAAAGAATGCTTTCTTGAATGGATGGATTTCTGAGGAAGTGTATATGGCACAACCTCCTGGATATGAGGATGCACATCATCCTAACTATGTATGCAAACTAAAGAAAGCTTTGTATGGATTGAAGCAAGCTCCAAGAGCTTGGAATTTCAGATTGGTTACTTATTTGCAGGACCAAGGATTCAAAGCTAGCAAGGCGGATACCTCTTTGTTCATAAAGAGGAATGGATCTGAAGTGATCTATTTATGTGTGTATGTTGATGATATTATTATCACAGGCAATGATCTTGAAGGAATCAAACAGGTAAAGAGTCAAATGAAGGAGGAGTTCAAAATAAGTGACCTCGGACCACTCACTTATTTTCTTGGATTGGAGTTGATCTACACAGATTCAGGTATATACATCACACAAAGGAAGTATGTCCATGACATGCTCGTCAAGTTCAAGATGGAAAATACAAAGTGTGCAGGTACACCTATGGAGCAAAATCATAAGCTTAGTGCTTATGAAGGAGAGCCAATTGAAGACATCACAAGCTATCAAAGCTTGGTTGGAAGTTTGAACTATGCAACACTCACAAGGGTGGATATATGCTATAGTGTTAGCATATTGAGTCAGTTTATGCATAAGCCGAGAAGACCACATATGGAAGCGGCCAAGCGAGTCCTCAAGTACCTAAAGGGGACCATGAATGAAGGTTTGTTTTATTCATATACTTCAGATATTGAGCTAAAGGTCTACTCAGATGCAGATTGGGCCGGATCTAAAGATGATAGAAGAAGCACATCAGGGTATATATCATTTGCAGGTTCAAAAATCATTTCTTGGTCATCGAAGAAGCAACCAACCGTGGCATTATCTTCTACTGAAGCAGAATATAGAGGTTTGGCTAATGCAACTCAAGAAATCATGTGGTTAAAATCTTTGTACACAGATCTTGGACTTCATTCTTCAACACCTCACATTTTTGGTGACAACACAAGCTCACTACATCTAGCAGCTAATCCGGTATACCATGCTAGAACCAAGCATATTGAAGTCCACTACCATTATGTAAGGGAGAAGCTAATGAGCAAGGATATTCAACTATCCTACGTCTCTACAGATATGCAATGTGCAGACATGTTGACGAAAGCTCTTGATGGTACGAAATTAAGTAGATTCAAGTTGATGATTGGTTTGCAGGAAATCAAGGACAATTGAAGACTTATTTGGAGGCCAAGCATGTTAGGCTTGAGGGGGAGCTGTTGGTGCATTTTGCCCAAGCCTACATGCTTGATATGCTTGATATTATCCTCATTTGTAAGTCACATGAGTAGTCATGTGAACACCTCTTGTAAAAGAGTACATTTTATCTCTTGTAAATGGAAAAAGAAAAAAGGAAAAGGATGGCTTACCTCATGCATGATGTAAAAGCAAATTCGTGGCTCCAACTACCAAAATCACGAATTTTTGAGCTGAGGGAATCTCTCCTAACTTTGGGGATCACTTTTAGGTGGAGCCATTCGAATTCGAATTCAAAACTCCCTCCAAGAATTGCTATAAAAGGAGCAAGAAGGAAGAGGCGATTAGCAAGCCTTGTACGTGACCACTTCATGTCATTTTGTAGAGATTGAAGAGCTTACTCCATAGCTCTATCATTCTACTCCCATTGTGCAAAGATTCATTGCCAATGTGGTTGTAATCATATGTGAATCTATACATTTATTATCATCTACCTCTCTGTTTTGTTCTCTGCTATACTCACTCAGAGCAGTAACTTCAGAAGGTCATATCTCGAGTTTTACTGAACATTTTTCAGTGTTTTAAAGTGCGTTGGATAGCTCTCACTGTCTAGTTTCTACCTATAAATTTTCAAGGTCATTGAATTTATACTTTTGGAGATATCTGCATTTTACTGCTTACTGGTCTATCTCTACAGAGCCCCGAGAATTGTGGGAATGTTCCAGAACTTGATGAAACTTGTTCTCAGTGCTCAGTCCATCATTTGAAGTGTTTTAACTTGGAATAGGAAGCTTGCTAAGTCTATTTGCTATGCCCAAAAGGAATTTTTCTAATTCCTTCCAGGTTGAGAGCACTGTTCATTTTTTCCAACAGGTGTATGTCCAAAAATAGCAAGTTTTGGGAGCTAGTCATTTCGCAACTAGCCTGTCTTGACTTAAACTTTTGGGATACATGTTCCAAAGTACTTGGCTGATATTTTGGTGGATTTAGGAAGCTCAAAGGGTCTACTAATCAACTCTGAAGTCTCAGTTGGCTGGTGTGAAGCTGGTTGTAGCGGCACCTACTCATCTTTGGATTGCATCCACCATCTCTCTTCACATAACCTTGATAAGTGATTGGAAGATAAGTATTACCTTCTTCACCTTCACTCATGTCCCCTATTTTATCTAGAAAGCCCTATTAAGGAAAGGTGGGAATTATTCATGATTTTGAGACAGTTCTTTGTTTCCATTTTTTTTTTCTTTTTGAGTCATTTCACACATAAAACATGTTATTATCTCTTGATGAGATGATTAAATTGACACTGTAAAATTAATACTAGTTGTATTATAAGTGGAGTATCAAGGCTAGGCTCAAAACTTAGAAGTTATCATAGTAAATATTATCAATGGGACTTGAATAATTCCCAAAATTCTTGAATCGGCCTTTAGAGGTATCTCAGGTACTTTGTGCTTAGAGCTTGCTTTTGGCATATTGGAACCAAGTTATGGGACCTGATCCTTCACATGATTCCATAGCTCGGGTTTTACTTTTACCAGCTCTTCCACGGTAAGATGACATTGAACCTTGGTGTTCTTCACGACATCAGTGTTCCGTGGAACCACTGAGTCTTTGTTTCTTATTAGTATTGTGGAAGCTCTCATCTGGAGAGATTCAGACTCCCATGGGCATGTGAATTGTGGCAACTCTTGTAAACAATTAGATTCAAAATCTAATCTTTCATCTTCTTGTTGCTCTGTTTGGTCTCCATAAATAGATGGAATGTCTTGGGGAAATTGATCATGGTCATCAATCTCACGAATAGGAGGGGGATTACCCTTCTCCTTGGTCCATTTCGCTTCCTCTATTTTCCACAAAAACGCGTGAGAGTACTGTTGAATTGAAAGAGGTGCTCCCTCATTCACGAAATCAGGAACATAAGCTTTCCTTAGCGATGAGCTTTCTCTTTCAACAATTGGTTGAGCCTGTAGAGGCAAAGAAACATGCGGCTTGTTTACCAATTGCTCTAATCTTTCTAGTAAGCCCTAGAAATAAAAATCCAGTTTGACAGAGTCTGTCTGGTTGAACTGTTGACTGGTTTCAAGCATAGCTTGAGCCAATTCTACCATTTTTATGCACATTTTTGTCCGTTCAATCTCTAAATCTGCTCTGGGGTAACTCTTGTCTAAGTTTGCAGATGGTGGCCCTTCTTGAAGTCGAGCTTGGTAGGCCTTGAACATCATGTCCAAGCCTTTAAGGGTTGAATATGCTAGATGAGACCCTGATTGTGGTTTATTTACAATGAGTGGTGGGGTGGAAGGAGGTGGAGTGGACGGAGGTGTGACATTGGAGGGATTTTGGGATGCAATGTCTTCTATTTTTGTTTTTGCATCTTTTAGGCTTTCTTCTTGTTTAGATATCTTTTTATTCCACTTGTGATTGGCCTTCTCTCTAGTATCCTTCCATGTTCTTGTTTTCCTTTTACTAGGCTCTCCTGAGTCACTTGGCTCTGATTGTTCAATCGGTTTATCCTATTTTAATGTTTGTGCCCTAGTAATTGCATGTACAAGAGCCACATTACTACTACTTGCACTTGAATGCACCACTAAGCCTACCACATTAATTGGTGTAACCTTGGGTGCAATAGAGGGGTTTCTAGGACAATCTCTCGGGAGATGTTCTTTGCCGCACTCAAGAAAAAGCCTTGTATTGTGATGTTTTGTCCTTGTCCCAGAGTGAGTGAGTGGGGACATTCATGAATGAAATGGTCACCCTGACATCCAAAACATGGTCCTCTAGGGGCTTGTGGTCTTACTTGTCTCAGTTGGGGCCTAGGGTTAGGATTTGTATACATGACATTGGAGTATTCTGGCTCCCAATTTTGTTCAAGTGGTGCCTCATATTGATATGAATAATTCTCACTAGGCTTAGGTGACTCTATGTAATAACCATGCTGACTATCTTCATGTGAGTAGTCTGAACTATGAGCATGAGAGTCATTTTTTGAGACCAATGGGGTCAACTATAAAAAGGGCTGGAGAGCTCATTTTTGAGGTTAGCTTGTTGTAGATTTGAGCTTTGTAAGAGAGTTCGTTTGTAATCAAAGTCCTTCCATTGTTCCACTCTTTGCTCTTACCTTGTGCATGTGTGTGTGTGTGTATGTGTGTGAATGCTTGTGTGCTTTCACTCACGCACTTGTGCCATCACTTGCTCACGGTCTTCATACCGGTCCTCACATCTCCACAGATTGACATTTATGAGGTGTATCTCCTCATGTTGGTACTTTCCATTGTGCTAGAGTGACACATACACATACACATACACATACACATACACATACACATACACATACACATACACATACACATACACATACACATACACATACACATACACATACACATACACATACACATACACATACACATACACATACACATACACATACACATACACATACACATACACATACACATACACATACACATACACATACACATACACATACACATACACATACACATACACATACACATACACATACACATACACATACACATACACATACACATACACATACACATACACATACACATACACATACACAAACACATACACATACACATACACATACACATACACATACACATACACATACACAAACACATACACATACACATACACATGCACATACACATACACATACACATACACATACACACATACACATACACATACACACACTACACATACACATACACACACACATACCCATACACATACGCATACGCATACCCATACACATACGCACACACATACCCATACCCATACGCATATGCATACCCATACCCATACGCATACACATACCCATACGCATACGCATACGCATACCCATACGCATACACATACGCATACCCATACGCATACGCATACGCATACCCATACGCATACGCATACGCATACGCATATGCATACGCATATGCATACGCATACGCATATGCATACGCATACGCATACGCATATGCATACGCATACGCATACGCATACGCATACGCATACGCATACGCATACGCATACGCATACGCATACGCATACGCATACGCATACGCATACGCATACGCATACGCATACGCATACGCATACGCATACGCATACGCATACGCATACGCATACGCATACGCATACGCATACGCATACCCATACGCATATGCATACGCATACCCATACGCATACGCATACGCATACCCATACCCATACGCATACCCATACGCATACGCATACGCATACCCATACGCATACGCATACGCATACCCATACCCATACCCATACACATACCCATACCCATACCCATACCCATACCCATACCCATACCCATACCCATACCCATAACCATACCCATACCCATACCCATACACATACACATACACATACACATACACATACACATACACATACACATACACATACACATACACATACACATACACATACACATACACATACACATACACATACACATACACATACACATACACATACACATACACATACACATACACATACACATACACATACACATACACATACACATACACATACACATACACATACACATACACATACACATACACATACACATACACATACACATACACATACACATACACATACACATACACATACACATACACATACACATACACATACACATACCCATACGCGCACGTGCACGCGCACGCGCACGCGCACGCGCCCGC
>CM035407.1:213342768-213347768 GCA_020310875.1 Ceratopteris richardii | reverse complement strand
ACATACACATACACATACACATACACATACACATACACATACACATACACATACACATACACATACACATACACATACACATACACATACACATACACATACACATACACATACACATACACATACACATACACATACACATACACATACACATACACATACACATACACATACACATACACATACACATACACATACACATACACATACACATACACATACACATACACATACACATACACATACACATACACATACACATACACATACACATACACATACACATACACATACACATACACATACACATACACATACACATACACATACACATACACATACACATACACATACACATACACATACACATACACATACACATACACATACACATACACATAACACATACACATACACATACACATACACATACACCATACACATACACATACACATACACATACACATACACATACACATACACATACACATACACATACACATACACATACACATACACATACACATAACACATACACATACACATACACATACACATACACATACACATACACTATACACATACACATACACATACACATACACATACACATACACATACACATACACATACACATACACATACACATACACATACACATACACATACACATACACATACACATACACATACACATACACATACACATACACATACACATACACATACACATACACATACACATACACATACACATACACATACACATACACATACACATACACATACACATACACATACACATACACATACACATACACATGCACATACACATACACATACACATGCACATGCACATGCACATGCACATACACATACACATACACATACACATACACATACACATACACATACACATACACATACACATACACATACACATACACATACACATACACATACACATACACATACACATACACATACACATACACATACACATACACATACACATACACATACACATACACATACACATACACATACACATACACATACACATACACATACACATACACATACACATACACATACACATACACATACACATGCATATACACATACACATACACATACACATACACATACACATACACATACACATACACATACACATACACATACACATACACATGCACATACGCATACACATACACATACACATACACATACACATACACATACACATACACACATACACACATACACACACATACACATACACATACATATACACATACATACATATACACATATGCATACACACACAAATACACACACATACATGCTTATACACAAATATAGATATATACTGACATGTGTATACATAAGTTTAGAGACACAACTATACACACATACATACATATACACACACAAACATACATATAATATGAAATTCACAGCATAGACACTCTTAAATTATTGAAATTATGAACTCACACCATACACACAATTAAAAACATAAGTGATATGAGAATAAATAAATAAATAAACAAGTGTATATATATATATATATATATATATATATATATATATATATGTGTGTGTGTATGTATGTGTGTGTGTGTTGTGGATTTCAATGTACATAATGCATCAAATGTAAAGTGTCAATAATCTGAGTCCTCTGCATGATTTGATTTATTTGAAGAGGCATCATAGATAGAGGGATCAGTACCTTGTGATGATTGATATCGTCCCTCCTCTATCTCTCTCCATCTCATCCATCATCCTCTCCATAATATTCGTATGACCTGATTCAACTCTCTTCCTTGCAGCAGCCAATGTTTATTTAATGAAACAAAAGTACATAGATTAAATATAGAATATTTATAAAACATATGAGAATTATAACTCACAATAATATAAACTATCATGCATACCTTCTACTGAGGATATGATTCCTAAGGATGTAGCTTTTTTGCAAAAATACTATCACATCTTAGGTGGTATGTTAGCTCTTGTCTTATGTCTTTCTACCATACAATATCTCATATTATTTTAATCTCAAACAATAAAAAGATCATTATGCAAAGAACTTTAAATTTATAAACATGCATATACAGTGACACACACACATACACACATGCACACACATACACACATACACACATACACACATACACACATACATACATACACTTACACATACATACATACATACACCTACACATACATACATACACATACATACATACACATACACCTAGGTACACCTACACATACACACACATATACATACACATACACATGCACATACACATACACACACATAACATACATATACATACATACACACACATACACACACATACATACACACAAACATACACACACATACACACACATATACATACAGACACACACATACATACATACATACACACATACATGAGCATGAAAATAGTCATGAATAACCATACATGAGTAAAGATGTAGGAAGATACTTAGCTGTTAGATGTATAGAGAGCAATAGAAACAAAGATATGTAGGAAGATCCTTAGCTATCAATGGTACTACTTCATTACGTGTTGGTGATAAATTTATTGGTGAATTATGGATGGCATAGAACCCCAAGAGAACCTTTTAGAGAGTAGTAGATACCAAGTGCTTTGGTTCTGTAACCACATTCATCATATGTAAACTTTAAATTTGACTCCAAACCTAGAGCTCTTGGTTTCTAATGCTTACTTCCATTTTAAGTGAACAAATCCCAAGTAGGAGTCACATAAAGCTCTCATTTTGTTTTTAACTCCTCAAAATAAATAAGTTAACATGAATAAAAACATTTATATTATAATATTATTATAAATAATAAATTATAATAAATATATACAAATACATATACATATACACACATAAACACGAATACACATACACACGTACACACACATACACATATACAAAAATACAAACAAATACACATACACACACATACACATGCATATACACACAAACACACATACATACATACATACATACACACATCATACAAACATACACATATGTGTATATGCATATATGTGCATGAGTGAATATATGTATATGTGTATTTGTATGACTTTTTATGTGTATTTATATGTTAGAATGTGTACCTGTGTATATCATGAATATGTATGTATGTGTAAATGTGTACATGTGAATGTGTATGTATGTAAATAATGAGATTATGGATATCTAATACATTTTTTTGATACACAATCAGATTTTGATCAATTAGAGGGTACTTCACCACCATCCTAACCTTGCAAGGACTACTTACTTTAAGTATATTAAACTTTTAATTCTAAAATTTTGATCGATACATACATGAGTGATATATGTTTTTTTATTTTTGTATTATAATCAGATTTTGATCAATCAGAGGGTACTCCATGCAATGACTTCATATGTGTCATCCGATAGGAATTATGATGATTTTTACTATCAAGAACATATTATATGTTGGTGTAATCTTTGATATGGCACATATCAAAGACCATGATTGGAATGTATTGAACATGAAGCAGATTATGGTATTTTTGAGCATGCACCATCACCTACTTGATGTGATAATGATTCGGTATGTGTTGATTCCATAAATTAATGTCATTAATTTATTTTAAAATCATGTACAAAACAAAATTATACTAAATATACATGAATATTTACTCAATGATGATGATTATTATTCTCCTATTAATAATATTCCTTGTATATGTCATCGACATTCCATTTATCAATTACAAGCTAAGGTTTCTCAAAATCCTCTACCTCCTATGTTACAGATTGAAACGGTCTGAAATTATCCATTGCCAACTTGTGATCATCCTCTAGTACATACATATGATAGAAGAAGATATGGAGGATGGCATAGAGAACCACTTCCTTTAGATGGAGAGGTTTTTAACTTTTGGGGTAATCACTATATGATTGCTTCCTCCACTAGCACTGGTGCTGGTTGTGGTCTCTTTATTGTAGAGGATTCGCATGTGCATCTAAACTTTGAAGTCACTTTTATGTGAGTACGTGTGGATTACATCTGAATGTAGCTTCTCTTGCTAGTAGAGGGATTACACATGCAAAAAATGAAAGATTATATAGTGATGGAAGATCGAACATGCATGGAAATATAGTATGTTTCATAAATAGTAGTTGAAGATATAATAGTCCAATGACCGATTGCACATTTTAAGAGTGTGAAAATAGTCATGTATCACCATACATGAGTAGAGATGTAGCAAGATACATAGATGTCAATCCTATTACTTCATTACATGCTAGTGATGATTTACTAGTAAATTATGGATGACATAGACCTCCAAAAGCATCTTTTAGAGAGCAATGAAAACTTTCTGTACACCTATCCTATGTTGCAATGAAAAATCTAATTAATTGAAACTCCTTTCAAATTAACTTAGATATTTAAATTTGTGTTTTAAAATTTAGTTTCATTCATGTATGGAATACTAATGATTTTTATTCATGCATGTAGATTTCAATGTATGATATTGATGAGCTTCCACCACACCATTCAAAGCTGCCAGTAAGTCCTCACTTATCAGAAGCATCCATGAGGAGGCTACACAAAAGTGATCGAGTAGAAAATGCAAGATTGAAAGAACTATATTCAAAAGAAGATAAAGTACAAGATTTTTGCAATGATGATGCCATGACAAACTTTATTGAGGATTGATATCAAAATGACAGTGAAAGTGTTGATACTTCTAAAAATGAGAAATATTTCCAAGAAGAATGTCTAAGGAATACATATGAAGGAAGTCGCTTGACCCGACTAAGTGCAAGCTTAATTATTCTCAATCTTCAAAATCCTTTTGGAAAGAGTAATGTATCTATTTCAACATATTAAGATATCTTGTTAATTTTTCTATCTAATTATACATATACACACATACACATGCAGATATAAATATATACATACACACATGTACACACATATACA
>CM035407.1:213232768-213340268 GCA_020310875.1 Ceratopteris richardii | reverse complement strand
TAACAAGGCAATTAAGATCATCCCTTTGTACAATTAAGATCCTCATTGAATGTTGGACCATATTCATAGCATATCAAATGAATATTACAAAAGCGTTCCCAAGAGAAGATTGTAATCAACAAAATTATATTAAGCAACATCCACACACTCATCTGAGAAATGGTCAAGATAAGTATGGATTTGCACAAAATGGAAGCAGAACTTGGCATTATATTTCTATTAAAATGATGTTTACATTTCATGTATGTTTTACAAGAATAATAAGACTCTACAATAGAATATGATCATAGGTTTCCTCAGACTCATGCATAATGGGCTCCTCAAGAACCCTAGAATACATTTCTTGCCTTTCTTGCTCCAAGATTGGCTCTTCAAGGTCAGCCATGTCTCCCGGTTCATCTGCAAGTGGGGGAACAGGCTCCCTTGAAGCTGGTTGGAATCTCTCCGTGTCTGCAATGTGCTTCCTTCCAACCTCTTGGTCTTCATCTAGGCATTCATTCAACCCATTGATTCTCATTTTAATGGAGCTCACTTGAGCATCATCCTTCTCCATAGCTATGCAGTGCCTGAACATATTTAAGGAGCAAGCAAAAGTCGTTCCTGAAAAAGAAGAAAACCACTTAGAGGCCAATCAACATCATGGCTAATGTGAAATGTTACAATTGAAATTACCTATGCCCAAAAAGAGGTCCAAGACCCAGTCATCATCATTGGAGAATAGTTGAATCAATCTCATTATTAGCTTTTGTGGCTTCTGCTAGGGGTTAACCAATGTCATGTCCCCAGCTAGATGATGAAGTTTCTTGGTAACAGCTGGGAACATGAGCACATTGGAGATCCCATTCTCATAAAAATTCTCCTTGACTCTTCTTTTGCTTACTTCATCATAATAGCCAACTGTAATGCATTGAGTGGAGCTCACAAATCTATGCAAAGGAGTATGATTTACATTTATCTTCACCTTGCCAACAAGAACTATAAGTGAGAGAGAGCATCATTTAAGCCACAGAGATAGAAAGAAGATCACTTACCATGTGAGGCACTCCACAACATGACATCTTGACTTCAAAGCAGTTGAAACAGAGAAAGACTGATCTCTGTTATGGAAAATTACTATCCTCCAAAGAGGAGACATAGTCAAATATGCAAAATCAGTGACCATCTTCCGAATCAGAGGGTGTTTGAAAGGCTCATCGTCATTCACTGACCCCAACATTCTAAATCCATAGGGTATGTCTGCTATAAGAAGGGAGAAATGCTTTCTAGGAAAAATAGTACAAATATTATTTACATCACTACAGAATACATTGTAATATACAGGCCTAAGTGGGTCTAGGGGATTGGAGAAACACTTCAAATTAGGTTCATCATCAAAATCTATCTCCTTGGCTTTCAATATGGATTTCTCATGCCTTGCTCTTTGAATGTGAGCCAGGAATGCAAGGCGACAATAATATAATACATATGCAAACTTACTTTTCCTTGGTTTCTATAGAAACAAGTGGAAAGACAATTAAATGAGCTCTTTGATAAACAAGGAGAAACATGAGGAAGGGATGCCTGGCATCAGTTTCTTATCTAGGTCAATCCCGGGCATCGACTTTCTGCTGAAAGTCGATGCGTGGCATTGATCTCTCGCATTAGTCGATGCGTGGCATCGATCTCTTGCATTAGTCGATGCGTGGCATCGACTTATGGCACTATGTGGATGCCAAGCATCGACTTTCGATAGTAAATCGATGCCAGGCATCGAGTTTCAGCAGTCAGTCGATGCCGAGCATCGACTTCTAGTAAAAATTCGATGCCAAGCATCGAGTTGCTACTAAAAGTCGATGCCTGACATCAAATTAGTGGTAGGTCAAATCCAAGCATCATGCCACATAGCAAACTAGGCATCCTCTCTCAAAAGAGAACCTACCCAATCCTAAAACAGGATAAAATACATCGATTAGCTTTGTACGATAAGTGGTTGGGTACTCTGCTTGGACCTCTATCCAAGGAAAGCAACCAAGCCTCTTCATCATCACCTCTTGAATCTTCATGTATAGTTTATGACTACAGTCACAAGAATGAAAGGGAGAGTAGGTTAGACCAGAAACATGGGAGGAGGGAAAAAGCATATGAGAATAACATACATACTTATTTAGCTCAGTCACCATCTCCTCTAGGCTTAACTCCTTGGAGATTATCCTTGACAAAGTTGATATAATCAAAGTATCATCTTTGATTCCTTGAAGGGCTCTCCATGGTGTCAGCTTCATGTCCTTAGGCCCCTCTTCAATTGAAAGGTCAACTTTCCTTCCCTTTCCCTTCAAATCAACCTGAGGGTCTGGCCTCGACTTCCGTTGCTTCTGGCCCTTGACCTCCTTGTTCTCCCACATTGTGAAAATCTTATCCTGCAGATCCTAGATCTCACCTGTTTTGAATGCAATCTGAAACCATGGATCATATTTTCTCAAAGCATCGGACTTTCTATTTTCATCCAGTGCAATGCCAACCTCAATAAGGCATTGCTTTCGTAGATTGGGATGTATTCTGCCAGCCTCCTTCAAGAGACAATCTTCGTATTCATGGTGGAAGAACCGAATTCTCTCTATGGAGGAGGACATCTTCTACCTGTAATCATTATCATTGTTGTGATCCCAAGCAAGAAGTTTAGCTTCCTCAGTTTTAAGCCCAGCATAGATTTTTCACTCTGCATACCTAAAGAAGAATGTGGTGGGGTACTCCTTCCCTAGCTATCTGCGGGCCTCTGCAGAGTGTGAATCACCAATAGCATAATATGTATAATCTTCAAACAGACCCTCATTGAAATCATCCATAGAGCTGCACTCATGCGGATCCACCATGATGAGGAATGGAACAACAATAGCATGAGGATTTATCTTCATTTTCTTCTTAAGATTTTGCACGTGCAGATTATGTGGCTCCCTTATCTCAAGGGGCCTCCTCCCTATGACTGGATTGATTGATGGCCTATGGATGACATTGATTGGTAGGTGGAACAACTGACCCTTCTTCACAAGTTTTCTTCGAGCTATGTCCTCCCTCATCTTGTTTTGCTCAGTACCAAGAATTCTTGAAGCAAGCTCCCGACCAGGTGCAACAACAATATCCTCAGAGCTAGAGCTTGACTCAGAAGACTCCTCATCAGCCACTCTCTTCTTTTTCTTCAATAGCTTCTTCTGCACGCACTCCTTACCCTTTGACTTTACAGGGGTTGTCATCTTCTGTTGTGTTGGCATAATGTTGCCCTAGATCCATGGCATCAAGTCTCTAATCAGGTTCATTGAGTCCCTGCATATCTCTTTAAGCCTCTCTCGCACACAACACTCAAGGCACAAGAAATCCATCTTGCATATTATGTTTTGTAGCCCCTTGGATGTCTCTACCAGGAACAGGAGATTGTCAGAATCCTCATCTTCATAGTCTAGTTTGAACACAAGGCCATACTGAAAAGCTTGTGTTATCGTGATCTTTCCTCTCCCGTACGCCCCTGCAAACACAAGGACTACATTCTTCTCTTCAAGATATTGAAGGCACCACTCTAGGTTTGTCATCCCGGAGTGGACAATCTTTCCTCAAGACCTCTATGTCCTTTGGCCTTTCCTTCCTAGTTGCATCATCCTCAGCTATTTTGATGCTACTCTCTCCACCAGATGACATGCCAACTGGGTCGCTCGCCTTCTCAGAGGATAAAGATGCAAGGTTTTTCTTGGATTTTGTTTGGTGACCAATGCCTTTGTCACGATGTTGATCCATAGAGCTCACTGTGACTTTGAGCTTCCTGTCAGGCCTCTCATCTTTTAATTCAGCATCCCTGAAATGGAATTAGAAGCATTAGCTCTTACATTAATGTGTTTTTCAAGCTGAAGGGTCTAAAGTTGATGCCATGCATTGAATTCCACCCTACAGTCGATGCCTGGCATCAAATTTGGCCTCAAAGTCGATGTCAAGCATCGACTTCAACCTCCAAGTCGATGCCTAGCATTGACTTAAGCCTACAAGTCGATGCCTAACATCGACTTAAGCTTGCAAGTCAATGCCTGGCGTCGACTTTAGGGTGAAAGTCGAAGCCAGGCATCGAGTTCAGCTTGCAAGTTGATGCCAGGCATCGACTTTGTGTGCAAGTCGATGCCAGACATTGAATTGCACACAAAGTCGATGCCTAGCATCGACTTGCAAGCTAAAGTCGATGCCAGGCATTAGCTTGTGCCTTAAAGTTGATGCTAGGCATCGGCCTGCAAGCTTAAGTCGATGCTAGGGATCGACATGCAGGCCTAAGTCGATGCTAAGCATCGACTTCTAGGCTAAAGTCGATGCCTGACATCGACTTTGGGGTGAAAGTCGATGCTAGGCATCAACTTGAGGGTGCAAGTTGATGCCACACATTGACTTGAGGGTGTAAGTTGATGCTAGGCATCAACTTGCACCCTAAAGTCGATGCCTGGCATCGACTTGCATCTAAAAGTCGATGTGTGGCATTGATTTACACCCTCAAGTCGATGCGTGGCATCGACTTGCACCCTCAATGCATCGAGACTTCATGAGCACAGAATAATAAAATTGCTAGAAGACATACTATTTCCTAAAACATAAAAATGAATCTTTTAGGAATCTTTTTTTTTTGTGTGATTTTTCTCTACCTCTGGGTACTCTTGCCAACATTCTTGTTCTCCATCAGAGTTGCCTTGCTGGTTTGCTGAGCTCTGTGTGCCTTTGCTGTCTGTGCTCGATTGCTCTCTCTCGCTTGTGGATTTTAGAAATGAGAATGATCTCCTCCTCTGCTATTTATAGACACTTGGGCTGATTCAACCAGAGACTAACTGGATCTAACTGAATGAATCCAATTTCTAACTAGATCAGTTAACTGATCTAACCAGGATCCATCACTTTCTCATTTTAATCTAAAGTGGAAAGGGTACATCTATCCTTGTGTGAGTGGAAAGAGTCCTCCTCCATCTTTTGTGCTTGCTGAACCCCTTTTTTCAAGATCTGGTTGATCAACCAAACCCACGAGATGAGGTCCATGTGGCAAGTTCCCATTTAGGTCAAGAATAGTTGCATTTCCCCATTCTACTTGTAATAAAAAGATCAGAGTTTAGCATAGTTGCCACCTAAAACATGATAATTGCACGACTCCTTTTGTTGTAATGTTAATAAACCCTCCAAATTATCATAGCTCATACATATTCATATGAAATGTTCA
The DNA here is from genome assembly GCA_020310875.1 of Ceratopteris richardii. Taxonomy (NCBI): domain Eukaryota; kingdom Viridiplantae; phylum Streptophyta; class Polypodiopsida; order Polypodiales; family Pteridaceae; genus Ceratopteris; species Ceratopteris richardii. Next base: position 213,335,059 of record CM035407.1, on the reverse strand, counting down.
CTTATCATCCATGTTCACATGTTCATATGAAATGTAACTCACATATGAAATGTTCTGGACATATGTGAACCTTTTCGTCTGGTATTGTCACTTTTTCTTTTGAAGTTGAACCCTTAGCAGACATGGATTAAGAAGTGATTTAAATCTCTTTAGGTCCTCATATATAGGCTATAATTTGTTTTGACTTTTGTAGCAAAACATCAAACTTCATAGATGATGAAGGAAATAGGAGTACACTAAGTTTCATGCTTCCAATTCACATGCTTTAAATAGAGAATACAATTTCTCGCGAAACTAACAAGCTTCTATTTATTTATTAGGACGACATCCTAGGAGAACTCTTTAAGCTAAGAATGGCTACAATATTCAAGTTCTTACATGAATATTTTTTATTCATTATTCGCATGTATTATTTGCTTGAGAGTATTGATAAGAGCATAAAGTTAATAATACTTTAGGAATTTTTGTCTCAAACTTTAGGAATAAGAAGATTTTAGAACTTTAGGTATAATAAGACTTTAGGAATAATAATTTTTAAATTTCGCTAAAGGGAATCTAAACATATATTTTAGCTTCAACTTCTAAATAAATTCCAAGGGTCAAAGGAAAAAAATGGAAATGCATTTTCAAGGAGGCAAACCTAACGTATATGTTCTTAGATTCTAGAGAAAACGAATATCATCTTCTGATGGACTTTCTAATGGTATAGAAAAGGAAGAATAATGAAAACTTCAAGAGCAAAGCAAGGAGAAAACTTCACGAACAATTCAAACAAAGGAAATGTTTCCATAATGTGCTTTAATGGACGTTAATGTACTTTAATGAAATTTTGATTTCATATCTACTTGATCTAGGACTTCTACTCATTTAGAAAGGTAATTCATCTTCAGTCTTCTTTGAAGTAAGTGAAGATGAGCCCAATCTTTTCAGTGGATGCTTGGGCATCAGCTTCCTTTGCTCATATTGATACAGTTTTGAATTCATTGTTCTCAGTTGACCCTTTCCTCATAAGTGATGATCTCCATGGTTTAGAATGTGGTGATGATTCTATGTTTTCTGTTGAGTCATTTAAATTATCCAATTCATAGTGCAATGTTGCTCAACCAAATGCACCATCTGATCCAGCCATTGATCTCCCTTCTGACTCAAGTGCATGTGGAGAAAAGGAAAGGCAAAGCACGCTCAAGCTACATTTTAAAAGAAGGCCTCATGAAGTAAGTCAAAGAAGATTTAAATTTCTTACTTCAGATAGACAAATTGCATTGGATATTGTGAAGAATTGTTGTGGTTTAAAATGTTTGTACAATTTAGGAATGAAGAAACTAAAGCACCTAAGAGAGAAATTCCTCCATTTAGATAGTGAAAGGCAAGATATATACCTAGTTTCTCACATGCAAATGATTGAGGATAACATGTCAGTAATACGTGTTGCTTTTGAATATTTCTTTACTCAAGGGATGGGATGTTGTAGGGCTGCATTTAAAATTGCAATGGGTGTGGGAAATTTTAGAATACATAGGGTTCAATAGGGGCTTATAAATGGGGATCTCTTTTTGGATACGTTCCATGTTGGGACCAAAGGATCTGTTGGACGTCATGCAATGAATTGGATGATGAACTATTTTAGTTTGCATTGTGAGGTTATGCCTACAATTGGAAGGTTGCACTTGTCAGATAACCTTACTCGTCGAGAGGTATTTCAAATATATAGAGAAGACATGGAAAATAGAAATGACAAGTATGTGTTGTATCATCACTTTACTCAATTATGGAAGCAAGATTTTAACAATGTGTCTATTCCTCGTAAAGTTAGAATGGGTGAATGTTTAGTTTGTGCCACTTTGAAAAACATGGCAAAGGGGGATACAACACCACAAGCTAAAGATAATTTTAAAAACCTTCTAAACAACCATCATGAGAGTCAAGCTTTAGAGAGAAAGAAAGCAATTCATCATCGAAGTAAAGCACTCAAAAATCCAGAGCGTTATATGTGTTTGTTGATTGATGGTATGGATAAAAAAAAACTTGTTTGCCACATTTTTATCGCATCCTTAAGGACATTGGAGATGAAGTCCTTGTGCAAATGCATTTGGTTGGTGCTTTGGTATACAATGGAACTGTAATGTCCAAGGTTTTCTTCACATATCCAAATGTGCATAATGATCCAAACCTTACAGTTCCTGTCATTCATTGGGTTTTGCAATCATGGAAGGGTCTTTTGCCACCAACTCTATATTTGCAACTTGATAATACTCCAAGAGAGAATAAAAATTCTACAGTCTTAGGATATTCATGCATGCTTGTTGATAAACAGGTATTTCAGAAGGTTAAGGTAAATTTCCTTGTGGTTGGGCACACTCATGATCACATTGACCAAATGTTCAGTACATTCTCTAAGAAGTTGGCACGTAACAATGCTTTTACTCTTCCGAGTTTATCTGAGCTGATTTCAGAAGCATATACTCCAAAACCAGAAGTTCAACACCTCACACAGATTTATAACTTTAAGCACTTTTGCTCAATGGGCATTGATAACAGTGCTAAGGTTTTGGCTCCATTACACAATATTAGTTTCAACCATGTATTCTTGACGAGGAGGGTTGATGACATAACCCTTTTATTTGCGAAGCAGTATTCATCTTCTCCTAGGTGCGGGCCTAAAGAGGGATGTAGATTCTTGTTGCAGGTGCCTAATTTGTCTATGTATGGTGCACAACAATCACCATATGAAGATAAAAACAATACAGAAAGATGTGGAAATGTGCTTGATCAAAGTAAAAGCTGGATGCATGCACTCATTGAAAAGAAGAGACATATTGAGCGTGCAAAAAAATATGTTGGAGATCAAGACGTATTTTGGTGGGATGACTTTTTCAATCATCAAGAAGAGATTATAAAGTATACGATTGCAGGTCATTGGCCAGTTGATGTTCCATTCACGTGTGATTTTTGTACACAAAGATCAGTGAATGTGGCCCAACCATGTAATGGAGATGCACTTCAAAGTTTTATACATCCACTAGAAAGAAATATTTATGTAGGCCCAAGGATGACAAAACACGTAGAAGCAAGATGGCAAGGAAATTTAATAGAGATAAATGTTGGAACACTTATTGCAGTACTTGCTGATGGTGATGAGGCTACAAGACCATTTTGGATTGCAAAGGTTTTAGAGGTCACTAAAGATATTGATTAGAGAAGAATAGAGGCTTTGATGGTGCATTGGTATTACACTAAAAGTAGTAATGCATTCACAGGTAAATATAACTTAGAAATGGTGTGTGATACTAAACGAACATGCTCAAAAAAGAAAAAGAATATTCGAAGCACATCCACTCTTAAAATGGATGATGTAGATATTCTTGTTTATGATTTTTCCTAGACAAAAACAGGTCACTTGAGGAAAGCAACCATCAATATGATAAAGCAAAAGCTTCCATAAGTATGTGGTACATCAAATCATAGGCAAACAAGGAGATTTGTGCATGATCGTGCAGAATTTGGTATGTACGTGGATGAAGATAGAGCTCTTGTGGATATAGAAGAAGAAGAAGAGAGCTCTCAACAGTATGAGACTGAATCAAGTGCATCAGATGATAACAATCAGATATCCACCCATTGAAAATATGTCTTGTTATTTTTGTATAAGAATTATTCAGTTTTACATTCTTTATATAGATTTTAGACCTATCAATGTCTTATCATATAGATTTTGGACATGTGAATGTCTTATCATATAGATTTTGGACATGTCAGTGTCTTATCGAGTAAAATTTTGACTATATTTTGAGCTCTTTTTAATGAAAAAATGACAAAAAATGTCAAAAACTCACATGTTTTCACTTCATTTTTGAAATATATGTATATTGATATAAAGGAATCTCAAACATAAGTTGGAATTTGCTTGATTTTTGAAGAGGGTGTTGTCTTTTTATGACATAGTTCTCATTTTTTACGACTCACTGTTATGTATGTATGTACGTATGTATGTATGTATGTATGTATGTATGTATGTATGTATGTATGTATGTATGTATGTATGTATGTATGTATGTATGTATGTATGTATGTATGTATGTATTTATGTATGTATGTATGCATGCATGCATGCATGTATGAATGTATGTATGCATGTATGTATGTATGTATGTATGTATGTATGTATCTATCTATCTATCTATCTATCTATTTATCTATCTATCTATCTATCTATCTATCAATCTATGTATCTACCTATATATCTATCTGTTTGTCTATCTATCTATCTATTTATCTATCTATCTATCTATCTATCTATCTATCTATCTATCTATCTATCTATCTATCTATCTATCTATCTATCTATCTATCTATCTATCTATCTATCTATCTATCTATCTATCAATCTATCTATCTATCTATCTATCTATCTATCTATCTATCTATCTATCTATCTATCTATCTATCTATCTATCTATCTATCTATCTATCTATCTATCTATCTATCTATCTATCTATCTATCTATCTATCTATCTATCTATCTATCTATCTATCTATCTCTCTGTCTCTTTGTCTCTCTGTCTCTCAGTCTATCTGTCTATCTGTCTCTCAGTCTATCTATCTATCTATCTATCTATCTATCTATCTATCTATCTATCTATCTATCTCTCTATCTGTCTATCTATCTATCTCTCTATCTCTCTATCTATCTATCTATCTATCTATCTATCTATCTATCTATCTATCTATCTATCTATCTATCTATCTATCTATCTATCTATCTATCTATCTATCTATCTATCTATCTATCTATCTATCTATCTATATATCTTTCTATCTATCTATCTATCTATCTATCTATCTATCTATCTATCTATCTATCTATGTTTCTATCCATCTGCCTATCTATCTACCTATCTACCTATCTATTTATGTATCTGCCATTATATTTTTTTTTGGAAGTTTTGGATATGATCTACAATAATTGTCCTATAATCACCACAAGGTAGTGAAGATAAAGGCTACAACACTGTTTTTGTGAAATGGGATTCAATTAGAGTCCCCTATAGATTGGTGGTTTAGATTGTGCTAGCACAATCAAAACACTTTTGAAATTCATAAAAATATTTTTTGACATACTAAAATTAACCAAAATAGAGTCAAATAAATTAGAGAAGTTAGTATATGTATTCATCATAAAAGTTACATGAAATGGTTTAGAATATTCATAATATTCTTAAAAATTTTAGTGTCTATCAAGACCTGAGAAAAAATCTTATTCTTTTATATACTTTGGTGGGATCACTTAACTCTGGAGATAAGCCTTGGACAAATCTTCTTATATTTTGACCCTCACATGCCAAAATGATTAGTACAATGGCTTGTCTATTTAATAAGATACATCTAATTGTTTTATGATGTAAGGGCATCAGTATAGAGTGATTTTGACAATCCTTTGCATTGTATCATATCTAATTTCACTTCCCACCGAAAGATCATGTGCACTATTTGTATGAATTCAATCTTAAATGTCTTCACATAGTGCCACATAGAAGAATCTCTTCCAATGTTTTCCACTCGAATGTGCTTTCTTCTCATGGATTGATCTACTTGAATGCAAACTACAAAATAAAATAAAAAACATAACATATAGTTATCAATTTATATAAAATCTAATGCAGTTTATACTATTGTGCTTGCTTAATCAATTTCCATGAGTCTCTCCTTGTGGATGTTGATGCTTTTGATAAAATTATTATCCTCATGACTAAATGTATATGGTATGTAATATCAGTAAAAATTAACATATATTTCTGCTCTTCAAAATTCTTTATCAAAAGTAGTGTTTTCATCACTATTGATTCTATATTTTCTTTACCATGATAAGATAGAGATTCTAGGGATTGACAAAAAGCTTGCTCATCCCTTTTAAAATACACTCTATTATCTTTAAATGACATTTTCAAGAATGTGTAAAGGGATTAATCATATAAATGCTTTGCTATCGTTTAAAAATAGAAATTTCATATTATTAATTAGAATTGGATGGATGTCTTGCATATGTATCAGGGATATTCTATAAGAATTCATCATCCTTTGCATATCCTTGAATATTTACATCATGCTACATGAGCATCAATGTTAAAGATGCTTCCATCTCCTCTAAAAAAAATCTTCATCTATATTTTGTGTTGAGTGGCACTTCTCCCAACAATAGATCACATATTTTTCCTGTGGCCTCAAGGAAAACCCAATAGGCTCAAGGAAAACCCAATAGGCTCACATCTCTGTACAGATGAATATTTCCCCAATGGGATATCAAAAATCTACATGAAGAATCCTTATGAACTCTCACAAACGTGAGAAAATGTTTAGAATTGAATAAATTTGTTAAACATTTTGTTGATGGCATTGTAATCCATATATATACTAGATGAATTCCATAGTTATAAAGGGTATGTTTATGCATGGAATATCAACTTTGAATTTGAGTACATGTTCACACATGTATTTTTGAAATTTCTTAAAAGTTTCAGGATGTAGACTTATTGTCATATCATCTGATTATGAGGAATGCAATTCTTGTGCATTGCTTTGAGTCAAAGGATTGAATTTTTCGAGTTACAATAGGAAGTTTGTGCTTGACTTAGTTAGCCTATTCCTAGTTGAAAGGATCATTTCAATGTCAAAGTTCTATTTCTCCAAAAATTGATTAAATATTTTTGAATCAACAACGCATTGACTTGAAGTGTTCCATCATTCAAATAAGATTCTTTTCCCTATTCGAACAAGAAGATCTTGGAAGTTACTTACTTCATTTCTTCTTTGTTTATGAATCTTGAAGTATCTTGAGATTATGCTTTTATCCTCCTTGAATTTAAACTTCTCGTTTGAAGTTTTGATTCCCTTGAAGATCAAATCTAACTTCAAGGTTCATTCTAGGACTAAAGGATAACTATCATCCCACAGTTCGATGTCCCATACCATCTTTCCTACATCAATCTGAGTATAAAATCTAGTGTCCCATACCACCCTATTTTATATTCACATTGATGTGTGAGTGCTACTTATCCTAAATTCTAAACATATCTTTATAGAGTACCTTCTTATTGAATCAATTCTTTGAAAGAATTTTGAAGTTTTAGGCATTACTTGTAACTAGATTTTTTAGGTTTTGACTCCTTCACATGATCATTCCATGATCTCATGCTTTTAATTTGAAAACTTGAAAATCTTTGGATAGAACATCCATCCTTCTTTGCTAGAGTATTCATAAGAAAACCAATTATATTTCCAAGTTCTTGAATTTTCTCAAATTTGAGTTCCATTGATTATACACAACCAATTGTAGCAACAAGAGCTCTTTGATTTCTTTTCTTTAGAATCCTTTCTTACTAAAGCTTTCAGTAACTACCTCAAGGATTTATAGGAATCTCTCTACTACTTAAGTCTAAGCATTTGCTCATGCTTTTGGATTTCATCTTTAAGAAATCCCTCCAAGGATAAGTAAACTTTGTGTTTTACCTTCCACAAACTTAATTACCATTATCACTGTTGCTAACTACATACTTGAAACTTTTTAACTATATTCACACTTTGAACAACTTACTCTTTTCACAAATTCCATTGGATGGATAAGTAGAGCTTTAGTGAAAAATTCCCAAAAAGTAGTTTGATTGCCAATACTTGGGAAAACTTCGAAGTAGTTCCAATTACAAGTTCTTGAATAAACCCTACCAAGCTTAAGTATTTTTGACCTTGTGATAAGAATAAAGACTGAGTCTTAAACTTTAAGATCTCTTAACTATCAAAAGCATCTTTGTCCACCCATAAGATTTAGGAGATCTTTCCCTTAACTCAAGTCCAAACATATACTAATGCTTTTTAGATTCTAAAGCCAAGAATCTCATCAAAATTGATACACTTGCTACGTTATATCAACCATTAGACTTTAAGAACCACTACTGGTCGTTTGGGACTTCTTGGAAACTACTTACTATCTAACTAGCTTGAAGACTTTCATTCTCACTAGTAGGGAGCACTTTATTCTTCAAGGAGATTCATTCTAGACAACCAAATAACATTAGAAAATGATTCATCTTTTGCATTATTGGAATGATCCTTGAAAGGAATTTCAAACTTTCGAAGAATATTCAGAAGCTTTATTCCTTCAATCGTGCTCATTTCATGAATATTAAATTAAAGGATAAATATCTCCTTAGGACATGGTTTCCCATTCCCTCATGAGAGTTATACTTGAACTTTTATTTATGTGGTATTTATTCCTATTCTTGAGTCTAAAAAAAAGTTATTATCATTGTTCAATCTTTAAATGTTACTAGAGTACTTCAAACATATTGCAACAATCCATTGAGATTGCATATTTTAAAGTACAAGCATCTTATAATGATTGAACCAATGTACAATAATTTTACTATGAACATATCTTTGTCTTCTTTTTAGGAACTCATCTTTTTTTCCTAAAGATTGCTTCACTAGGTTTTCTTGTTTAGCCATAAATAGCTAAAATGCAACCACCAAGTAAATCTATAATCCTTCTAAAAAGGAATAGTTTACTCAAAGTTTCCACATCTTCTTAGAAAGTTGCATTGTTACTAGAGATGCAATCTTTGAACCTAACAGCCATCTATTGAACATCAAAGTTCAATTGATGGTAAAGTTCAATCTTTGATTTCCATCACTCCTTGGGATAAAATCAAGTGAGAAATTACAAATATTGTATAGTTTTTCTTGGCACTTGGCATCCTTATTGGGGATGCAACATATGAAACATAACAACTATCTTTTGAACTTTAAAAGTTCAATTAGTTTAAGCTCCATTTAGTTTTATTTGATTTCTATCATGTCGTGGGATACCACCAAGTAAGATTGTTCATTAGAAAGTGTTCAAGGATGTAAGGGAACTTTTCTTCAAGTTATCATCCTACTTGGATACATGAGGATTTACACAAGCAAGTGTAAAATCTCTTTCTAAGCATGACTTTAAGATTCTCTAAGTATTTCCTAGATTTAGATTCATCATAAAGTGGATAAGTTTGCAACAAGTCATGTTTTCTTGCTCATCAAGATGGAAAGAAAATTGAATGCTTGACTTTCAACATGCCTACTTTTACTAAGCAAGACCTCTAATATACTTAATGAAACTCCTCATTAAATATGTGATACCTAAGTATCACTTTTGGGAAAGAATGAGTAATTAATTGAGTTGCATGGTAGCTAGGAGCTTTGAAACTAATCGGAATGTTTTTCCAACTATCTAACTCGAACTTGGAAAAGGTAACTTTTAGGAAAGTACATTTGTTCATCTACTTAGAAAACAACCATGCTTTCATATGCAAACACATGTGCTTGCATGCAAATGCATTTGAGTGCATGCATGTGTTGGCATGTTTTTCTTTTGATTCCCTAACCTTAGTTCAAGTAGTTCTTGAGCTTTCTATGTATGCATCCATGCATCAATTTACTAATTTTCTACCTATTTCATGTGCACAAAATTGAGGGCATCAAATACCTTTTTGAAGCAAGAAAGAAGCTAGTTTTGTGCATAAAACATTCTTTTAAAAGGAGAAATGCACAAAATTTCATTCATTTCCATGCATGAAGTGGAAATGATGATTCATAGATGCATGCCTAGGCTTGATAAGTGTTTTGATATGTCTATGCTCTCCCATTTAGCTTTCATTAATTCACATCAATATTATAAAGAATGAAGATTTCTACCATACTTCAATGATAATAAAATGCACTCTACATGAAAGCAAAGACCAAAAACAAGGATTGAAATCAATCACGAACGTGGAAAATACTTATCTCTAGATCAAGCTACATCCTTCCATTGTCCATGAAAAGAGACATTCTCCATTGAATTTCTTTGTATCTCTAGATCATAATAGATCTAACCAATGATGGGAGGAGCATATTTTCATATCATCTTTAGTTTTAGCTCTCTCCAAGACACTACCTTCTTGGGCATGTGGATTCTAATCATCCATGTGTCGGACATGTAACTACATGTGCACCAAGTGTTCAAGTTAACTTGAGTTAACTGAAGTGGATGCTTCTAGAAGGATCTAGAGTTCTTTGGGAAAAATACTCTCTCCATGTACCCCATGGGGTTGAACTCAAGACCTCCTTCTTCACACACTTGAGACTTAACCAACCAAGCTACTTGGATCACTTGCTTACAAGAGCACATGAACTTCTATGTAAGTCTAGTCTTGAGATTTTTTATCATACACATAGGTGACCAAATGGTGTCTGATTTCAGATTTGTCTAAACCAACTGAACCCTTATATCATAGAATTACTTTATTATATAGCAAGGTAAATAGATCTATCACATCAAATATCTACACTCTATGCTCCAAAAGACCTTAGCTCATTCAATCCATTCATTGTCAAGGAATGCTCTCCATGACATTTTCAGGTTAGAGCAAGAAGAGGTGGAACATAAATGTGAAGATAGCACTTGGCAATTGGATGGGAGCCTTTGATTGCTAATATAGGCATAAGGTGGTTTCCAATATGAGATAAACACCATTTCAAGGTATTGGAATTTTAAAAACTTCCTCATATTCTCATGAAAATTATGTTTTGACATGTCATCGAGTATTTAATAACATACAACTCACCCAACTTGTAGCTAAGACATGCCAACAAACGAAGCCTTTTTTGGTGGGAAGTGAAGAGTTTCATTTTTTACTATAGAGAAAAAATATGAAAATATGATTTTCTTACAAGGCCTTCCTTTTGAACTCAAAATATCTCTAATGATACCCATCAAAACATCTACGAAAGATGACACTTCTCTGTGATATAATGAGACATTTTTTTGGGGAAATGATTTTGAGATGAAGCACATAACACAAGGTACAAGCTTTTAAGGTTCGTCTATTGGCTGTTCATTGAAATCTGCTAATATTTACCTACAATCTTTCTGCCTATATAAATTGGGGTGTTGAATTAAAAGGATTTTTTGTTGGAAATATTCTTCATATTTTGTGAATAATTTCATCTCTTAAGATAAACCAAAAAGGACAAAGGGATATAAAGATATGGACCATGCTAAATTGCCTTTCAAAAAAGGTGTGTTGTCTTGAATTTTCTCCTAAGTTGTAGGAACATTTTTCCAACTTGGAATCGACTTCAAATGTTATTTATTCACGTTCACTGGTGATTTGAAAAGTATAAAAAATCACTCTAAATCATAATCAACCCTAGTCGCATTCATAATATAACAAAATGTTATTTTCCACCTATATAAAATGGTTGTGTGGGCAACCAATTCCTTCCGAGTGAGCTTTAAATCAATAAATTAATTATATATAATTAAATATATAAAATTAGGATTAATTTTAATTTTTTTAATGAGAGTAAATATATATACACATACACATACCCATCCATATATATATATATATATATATATATATATATATATATATATATATATATATATATATATATATATATATATATATATATACATATATATACACATGCATACACATATATACATGTTTTAGGTCTAGGTCTTTTCGATTAGGGTTTTAAGGTTTTTACACATGCATAACATATATACACACATACACATACACATATAATACATATGTACATGTATATACAAATGGATACACAAGTATACATATTTTAGGTCTAGATCTTTAGGATTAGGGTTTTAGGGTTTTTACATACATATAATTCAATTAAATTTATATAAAGAAAAAATATAGAAAAAATTAAGAAAAAAATCTGAATATATAAATAAATAAATAAATAAATAAATATATATATATATATATATATATATATATATATATATATATATATATATATATATATATATATATATATATATATATATATATATATAATAGGATAATTGTATAGATAAATAAATATGAAAAAAGATAGTGTTCTAAATAAATTAATTAAATATATAAAAATAGGATAAAGTTTAAGGTTTTTAATTAGAGTAAATATATATACACATACACATACACATATATATATACAAACATATACACATACACATATATATACACATGCATACACACATATTCATGTTTTAGGTCTAGATCTTTACGATTAGGGTTTTAGGGTTTTTACACATGCATAACATATATACACACATACACATACACATATAATACATATATATATATGTATACACACATGCATACATAAATATACATATTTTTAGTCTAGATCTTTAAGATGAGGGCTTTGTGGTTTTTACATATATATAATTCAATTAAATTTATATAAAGAAAAAATATAAAAAAATTTAAGAAAAAAATCTGAATATATAAATAAATATATACACACATACACATATAATGCATATAGACATGTATATACACATGCATACACATATATACATATTTTAAGTCTTGATCTTTAAGATTAGGGTTTTAGGGTTTTTACATACACATAATTCAATTAAATTTATATAAAGAAAAAATATTAAAAAAATTAAGAAAAAAATATGAATATATAAAGAATATGTATATTTAAAATAGGATAATTTTATAGATAAATAAATATGAAAAGAGGTAGTGTTTTGAAAAAAATAAATTAATTATATATAATTAAATATATAAAAATAGGATTTTAATTATATAAGAAATAGACATATATATAATACATATAACACATGTACACATATATAGGTCTTTAGGATAAGTTCATTAGGATATGGGTTTTAGGATTAGGGTTTGAGTTTTTTTTAGGTCTTTAAGTCTTTAAGTTTTAGTATTTCAGGTTTAATAAAAAAAAAACAAATGTTCTAAAATGTCCATTTTGTATTAGATGGCTAGTTTGGATCCAGAAGAGAGAATGGCATGTCCTTGCACTCAGTGCAAGTATCAAATTTATTGGAAACGATGGATTTCTACTGCACATGTGAAGTGACTTCTCAACCTTTATAGGTTTCATGTGATGATGTAGATCATTCCATTTCTGATGTAGATTTAGATGATGCACTTGTTGATGAGGGAGCTAATATTGAGGAGGCAAAAACTATGGAAAAATGGTTGGTGCAGACTTTGCATGATAACAAATTAGATGCACCTCTTTCATATCATACTCGTTTAGGCTCTCATAGTGCTTCTTCTGCATCAAATTGCTATGCTATGGCTGCGTCTAGTCTCTGTGTGAGAATGAGCCTGTTTTGTTTGATGAAGCACGAAATTCTAAAAATTGGATGGTTGTTATGCAATCAAGATATGATGCTATTATGAAAAATGGTACCTGGTCTTTATGTGACTTGCCTCCTCGCAAGAAGGCCATTGCCACTAAGTGGGTATATAAGATGAAGTGTAAGCCTGATGGAATAATTGACATGTATAAGGCTAAGCTTGTTGCAAAGGGTTATGCTCAAGAAAGACGCATTGATTTTGATGAGACATTTGCTCCTACATGCCGAATGACTACTTTTCGTACCATTTGTGCACTTGCATCTCATCATGGTTGGAATGTACATTAGTTGGACATTAAAACTACATTTCTCAATGGTGACTTGCATGAAGAAGTGTATGTTTTTCAACCTTGCAGCTTTATGCCAAAAGGGCATGAAAACCAAGTGCGGAGGTTGAAAAAGGCATTATATGATTTGATGCAAGCACCATGTGCTTGGTATGAAAAGATACATGCCTACCTGATTGCACATGGTTTTGAGAGCAGTCCAACTCAGAGCACCTTATATGTTAAACATGCAAATGATGCGCTTCTCATCATTGTTGTGTATGTTGATGACATGCTGCTCACTTGTCCTCATGAGAAGCATATTGCTGATTTTAAGGTTGATATGCAAGCCTCATTTGAGATGTTAGATTTGGAGCATTTGCATCATTATTTGGGCATTCAATTTATGTAATTTGATGGTGTAATAGCTTTGTGTCAAACAAAATATATTAACACATTATTGCAGTGTTTTGGGCTTGAAGTCTATAAATCTATTCCCACTCCTATGGAGATAGGCTTACAATTGTTCATGATGTTGGAGATGCATTTGATGTTGTTCTCTATCAACACACTATTGGATGCTTGCTTTACTTATGCATTACTCAGTTAGACATTCAGTTTGTTGTCTCACATATGAGTAGGTTTATGCATTGCCTATGTGTCAAGCATTGGTAGGCAGTTAAGCACATCTTTCACTACTTGAGTGGTGCCCTACTACTTGGATTGTTTTATCCCAATGGGGGATCACTACTGCCAGATTTGCATGCTTTTTTTTATTGTGATTGGGCTGGTTGGTATGACAGTCATGTGTCCACTAGTGGCTTGTGCTTCATGCTTGGTAGCTCATGTATATCTTAGTTGACCAAGAAGCAGCCTACTATGGCCACTTCTAGTTATGACGCTGAGTATAGGGCAACTTTCACAACAACTATTGAGTGTGTGGCTCACACACCTTATGGCTAATTTGGTTTTTTATTAGTCTTCTTCCACCACCATCTTCATTGACAGTCAAACTACATTGGCAGTTTAGATGAACCCTCTGTTCCATGCTCATACTAAGAACATTGAGGTGCACTATCATTATGTCATGGAGAGGTTCTCTACTAAAGAGATCGCTTTGGCATATGTGCCCACACAGGAGAACATTGCAAACCTTTCCACAAAGGCTCTACCTAGAGAGAAGTTTGAAGCTTTGCACAAAGCTTTGGGCTAACTTCCTTTTGTGGATTGATTCCACATAGCTTAGCACTTCCTTATACACGAGTGTCAGCTCCTTGTTCATCACATCAATCCCAGGGTGTATTTGTTGATATATTTAGGTCGTGATGTATGTGAACACACTAGGACTGTGTAGGCACTTTTTTCCCTCTTTAGGAGGTGTTTTTCCCCTGGCTTTTATATATGCATGTTTCCCTAATGGGCTACTTATCTTTGTACATTCTAGCAGTAATACATTCAAAATGTGAAGTTAGGTTGTTACAATTCTATTTGTAATGTATTTTAGACCATTTTTTTCTCTCTCATTGTACTCATTTTTGTTGAAGTCAAATATACTCTGGTCTCTCATATAGTGCACAACTGATGCTAAAGTCACAAGTTTCTCTACTAAGTGAATTGTGAGAAATTTCCAAGTTTTGCGTACTTAAATCTATACACATAGGTAGAGAGTGTTCAAGACCGATAGCATGTCTTGAAGTGGATGGTTCACACAAGTGGAACATCTTTTTGCTTTAGTTTAAAGCTTCCTTGGTAGGCCTAAGGGTGTTTTTAGTTCTCTAAAGTTTGATTTTGAGTGTCTTTATAGTTGTACAATAAAGTTTAGAAGAGTGATCATATATCACTCTATGTGTGTGTGTACCTAGTTGAGGCAATCCATCTCCATTAGTTCTATTGGGGTGTTAGAAAGTTCCCATCATCGAAGTGGATAGAAAAAGAAGTGGTACAAATGGAAAGAGTGTGAAAGAAGTCTCTTTGGACCTGGGATCCCAATAGGAGGGGTTGCCTAAAATCAAAAGGGAGAAATCTTTTACCCATAAGCAAGTATGAAACCTCCAAATTCTAGATGTTGGGGCATTGGTGAACAAAATCATTGCTAAATGTATGATCGAATCCTAGAGTGATAATAAAGTATCTTGTTCAAAGCTGATCTTCAAAAACAATCAAAGCTTGTCACTTTGTGAACCCTTGCATGGCTTAACCTCTTTCAATTCACTCTATTTTTTGCCCCATTCTTGTCATCTCCAAAGGCTCAACAGTGATTTCCTACCATTAGAAACTGCAAAAACAAAATGAAGTCTCACTACTATGTTAGTAATGAGTAGTAATGGTGGTTGGTATCCAATAGAATGATTCAATTTTCTTCCCTATTACTCGCATTAGGGGAGCTGAGATGGAATCTACGAAATTGTGATCCAAATGATTTCATGAATGGAATCATCTCCAACGCCATAGTAGAGATTCTAAGCTTCAAGGATATCAACCCTAGCCACATAGTGGATTATGAAGATCGGTTCCTTTTAAGGCACAAAATGAAGACTTTGGAAAGAGATTTGAAGTTTCAATGTCGACTTGCATGCAAAGATCTACACCTAAAGGTGCTTAAGTGGATCAATTGCAATGATCTAGAAGAAATTTAAAGACTCAAGAGAAGTCTCGAGTTTAAAAAAAAAATTCAAAAATAAATAGTGCACAAAGTAGTCTTGAATCGTACGAGAATTAAAATTTAAAGAGTTGTGTCACTTGCAGGAGATGTGATAGTAGGAGAGAAGCTAACTTCTTCTTCCTCTATCAAGAGAATGTCCCTATTTGGAAAGGATTTTGAGATATCCTCGTTCTAGATCAACCAACAAATTGGAAGCGAGATGTACTAGGAAAGGCAGTTGCCTATTCAAAGCCCTATGGAACATGATAAGAAGTGAAGCCATGTTGAAAATTCAAAGGGAAAGGTGTACTACTAATTTTGCAATTCTCCCAAAGAGTAGTCCATATAATTGTCCCAGGACTTTGGAAGTAACTTTAAGATGCCCCCCTTTAAACAACAGGGTGTTTGTTCTAGGGTGTAATAAGCTGAGAATCGAGTGATTCCCACATGAATGGGATGAAAAACTTTGTACACTCTCCTTTGTACCTTTTCATTTCTCAATATAATTTTAATACACATGCACCGATTCATTTAACACATGCATGTGTATTATTATTATGTGCATGTATATGTGCATAATTGTGTGCACAATGCATGGCCAAAACGCATTGCTACATATGTTGCATGTATTGCAAAACAAAGAGAGAAGAAAATAATTTCAAAAAGAATGTGCATCCTTTGACATAATGCATGTGCATATGTCATACACCTAGTTATCAACAATGCATGAAGTATACCAAAATATTTAAATTATATCAAATGATTTCTTTTTTTGGGCAATGCATGAAGTATACTATTAAATAAGTAAGAAGAGGGAAAACAAACAAAGAAGATGAAGAAGGATCCAAAGGCTATCTTGAACTCTAAGCTTGAGAAGAAATGCGACTGAAAGGAAATTCTTTATGACATATTGTTGGAGAGACAAGTCAGCATGTCCTTGGAACAGCCGTTTTGGATTGCAACCAAGTAGTTTTCATACATGTACCTCTTTCTACTGAATGGCTTCCTGTGACCTTTGCCGAATTGGCATGCTCCACATTTGTATATAATGTGTTTCTTGGACACATTGGGGATGCCAAGAACACTCTCATCCCTACATATTTTCTTTACTGTTCTTTTTTCTATATGACCTAGCCTTTTGTGCCAAATCTCTAGTTCAGATAGAGTTTGATCTTTGTAACTGAAGAGTGAAATGTTTCTAATGTCTTCAATTTCAAATGCAATCCTCTTGAAGCCTTGTTGAGGGTCTCCCACATATGCTCCATGCCTTGTGAATCTAACCTGTAAGCCTTTCTCAACAATTTGTCCAACAATGATTAGGTTTTTTATTATGATTGGTGCATATAAGACCTTACTTAAGATGTTCATGTTACCATCATAAGCCTTGACATTTCCAATCTTCTTGGTAGAGTGTTTAGTGTCATCACCTGTCTGTACTTCATGCTTGTATTTGGGTTCTTCAAGATCAGATAATAATGCTACATCTTCAGCCACATGATTGGAACAACCAGAATCAACATAGAAAAGATGCTCATCATCTTTACCTTGCTTGGATGTCATGTTCATGATGAGTAGAGAATCTTCTTGGTCTTCTGTGTAGTTGTTATAATCTCTTATACCTTTGAGACCTCCTTGATAATTATTGTTCTTGTAGCCTTGGTTATAGTTGTGATTGTAATTGGTTCCTCCATTGTTGAACCTGCCTCAGGATGCAATAGTAGAAACTGGTTTGATGTCTCGTCTTAATGTATAATCAATCATGATAGTTTTTTGTATGTTTCCCTCCATCTGTGGCACACTTTCATAGAGAATTTCTCCGGAATAAATATATATATAATTAAACAAACAATCCAAAAACCATGGATTAATTTCACGTGACAAAGACATCAAACATAAGATTGAAGTTTCAAATAGCTTCCGTATTTCTAAAAAGATTGAGCATATATTAAAAAAGTATTATGAATGAAAATATGTTCTACTCAATTTAAGTTGATAAATAGGATCTCATTGCTGAGTTCATGAAACATCATGTGATACAAGAGATTGAAGTGCACATGAAATATAAAACTGTAGACAAAACAATCAAGCCGATATCACAACCATTGTCTAAAGAAAGCCATGAGAAATTTAAACAAGTATGTGAAGATCCTATTCTAATATATAACCAAAAGATAGGAAATGATTTTACTGATGAGGCAATAAAGTAGATTAAAATTAGAACTAATGATATGTTTCTTTTACATATTGAGAAACAGAGGTTTGTGGAAATTATTTCCCACATATCATAGGTTGTGCACACTCATGGCTAGTTCCACACATGATTATTTTCACGACCCCATACTTTCCATAGAATCTTTGCCCCATCCCTATCTCAAAGGCTCATTTTCCTGAGTTGATAAGGCTCCTAAAGGAATAGTACATAATTTTTCAATGACACATAATTCAATCAACTTATTCAATGCCATGTCAGCTTATTCAAAAAGGTTTTCGATAAAAAATATTTTAGATTGAAAAACTTTTTCTATGAATTTTTTTCTCATTGAAAAGGCTTTAGATTGAAAATATTTAAGTTTGAAAATATTTCATATTGAAAATAATGTTTATTCAAAATATTTAAAATTAAAAATATTTTATATTGAAAATACCTTAGATTTTGAATCTCTTTCAAAGAAAGCATAGTCAAAGGCATCCTATAAAATATGCGATTCTGCTATTATATGCCATTAGATATACTCTATCTAGGGTCTTTCTTAAATAAAAAGAGGTGCACGTGAGGGATAGCTTAGGGTTCTAATATCTGTATCTGTAAAAGTTTCTAAACAACAACTTCAAGTAGACACCCCAAGAAACAGTGCGACTAGCAGGAAGAAGGTTTAGGCAGTACATAGAAAGATGTCTTCTGCCAGAATTACCCACATCAGCCAAACAAGTGGCATTGTTTTTAGATGGCCTACTAAGCACAAAGTTAAGGTCATATGTGTACCTGAAAGAGCCTAGAACCATAGAAGAGTGTGTGCAGATGTGCATTGACATAGAAGACAACTTGGGTGAGGAGTTAGGATTGTCCAAACTCCATAAGGATTTTGATAGCTCTACTACCCATACCTCCATAACCTCCACTGAGATAGAGGAGATAGTTGAGCAAGTGGCCAAGAAGATAGGATTCCAGAATAGACAAGCACCAAGAGTCACCTCATTGAACCGATGCTATACTTGTGGAAGGGATCACATGGCTAACATTTGCCCAATGCAAAACCAGAACCTGAGAGAAAGGCATGCCCCATATTGCACTATTGAGAGAAAATACACGAACCATACGGTGCAGGATTGTCCATACAATAGGCAGGCTATTAGACAAACTTATCAGCAACCCTATCAACAAGGTAGGTATCAGAACCAGTACCAACAACCATATTATAGACCAGGACAGCAATATCAGGCACCATATAGGCCACAACCAGTCCTAGGAAACCAACCACCAACTCCTGCCATGATGATTCCAGTTAAGTATGCACTGGCAGAGGAGAACCCTAATAGAGCTTTGGTGCCAGTGAGCACACTGGTCTTAGAGAATGACCATCATGCTTAGAGTTCTGACTACTCCTATGAAGATAGTCCACAAGCTTATTACACAGAGTCGCGTGAGCATAGTGAGATTCACTCGTATCAATATGAGGCACCACCTATGGAACAAAATTGGGAGCCAGAATACTCCAATGTCATGTACACAAATCCTAACCCTAGGCCCCAATTGAGACAAATAAGAGCACAAGCCCCTAGAGGACCATGTTTTAGATGTCAGGGTGACCATTTCATTCCTGAATGTCCCCACCCACCATCTCCAGGTCAAGGAAAGAACATCAAAATACAAGCCTTTTGCCTTGAGTGTGGCAAAGACCATCTCCCGAGAGATTGTCCAAGGAACCCCTCTAGTGCACCCAAGGTTACACCCATTAATGTGGTAGGCTTAGTGGTTGATTGAAGTGCTAGTAGTAGTAATGTGGCTCCTATACAAGAAATCACTAGAGCACAAGCCTTAAAACAGGATAAACGAGCTGAACAATCAGAGTCAAGTGAATCACGAGAGTCGAGTAAGAGGAAAACAAGAACATGGAGAGATACTAGGGAGAGAACCAATCGAAAGTGGAACAAAAAGATATCTGAACTAGAAGAAAGCCTGAAAGATGAAAAAACAAAAATCGAGGATATTGCATCTCAAAGCCCCTCACATGCTGAAGGTCCATCCACTCCACCTCATCCCACCCCACCACCCATTGTAAATAGACCACAATCAGGATCAATTCTTGTAGATCCAACCCCAAAAGGCTTGGACATGATGTTCAAGGCCTATCAAGCTCAACTTCAAGAAGGGCCTACCACTGCAAACCTAGACAAGAGCTACCCTAGAGCAGATTTAGAGATTGAATGGACAAAAATGTGCATGAAAATGGTAGAGCTAGCTCAGGCTATGCTCGAGACCAGTCAAGCGTTCAATCAGACAAACTCTGTCAAACCAGATTTGCATTTCCAAGGCTTACTAAAAAGATTAGAGCAATTGGTAAACAAGCCCTAGGCTTCTTTACCTCCACAGGATCAACCAATTGTTGAGAGAGAAAGCTCTCCACCAATGAAAGCTTATGTTCCTAATTCCACGAATGTTGGAACACCTCTTTCAATCCAAGAGTATTCTCAAGAGTTCTTGCAAGAAATACAAGAAGAGAAATGGGCCAAGGAGAAGGGTAATCCCCCTCCTATTCCTGAGATTGATGATCTTCATGATCAATTTCCCCAAGACATTCCATCTATTTACGGAGATCAAGTAGAACAACAAGAAGATGAAAGATTAGATTTTGAATCTAATTCTTTACAAGAGTTACCACAATTCACAGGCCCATGGGAATCTCAATCTCTTCAAATCAGAGCTCCCACAATATTGGTAAGACATGAAGACTCAGTGGTTCCAAGGAACACTCATGTCATGAAGAACACTAAGGTTCAATGTCATCTCACTGTAGAAGAGTTGCTCAAAGCAAAACCTGAGCTATGGAATCATGTGAAGGATCAGGTTCTAGAACTTGATTCCAATATGCCAAAAGCAGGATCTAAACAAAAAGTACCAGAGATACCTATAGACCAAATAGGAGACATGAGAGAAGGGGAAGAAGGCAATACTTATCTTTTGATCACCTACCAGGGTTACACAACCAAAGCGATCGTAGATTCAGGTGCTAGTGTTGCTATTGCGACCACCTCCTTGTGGAAGCGATGGGGCAAACCCATGTTAAGACCAACTAGGATGAAGCTTCAAATGGCCGACGGATTGCTCGAAGGGATAACTCTAAGCACTTGTAGTGTAGATTTTGAGCACATATTCACTATAGGTGACTTTAAGAAAAATAATGTCTATGAGATGATCTTGGGAAGGCCCTTCCTACGCCAATTGCAAATAGTACAGGATTGGGGAACCAAATCCTTGTACTTATAGCACTTAGGTGTCACTTATTCAAACCTCTAGGATTGCTCGAAGGGATAACTCTAAGCACTTGTAGTGTAGATTTTGAGCACATATTCACTATAGGTGACTTTAAGAAAAATAATGTCTATGAGATGATCTTGGGAAGGCCCTTCCTACGCCAATTGCAAATAGTACAGGATTGGGGAACCAAATCCTTGTACTTATAGCACTTAGGTGTCACCACCAAGGTTAATTTGATGGATTACACCTTCAGAGATGTACCACCTCTACAGTGGAATCTTATCCACAAAGCAAAAGAAGATTCTATCTCTGTGCATTCTGGAAGTTCACCTGATCCCATGGCTGCATGAAGATACTCATTTGTGGATGTGCAAGGTCGCAGAGGAAGAGGAAAAGTGCCTAAAAGCAAGAGAAGAAGGAAATCCCCCAGAAGATAGACCAGTTAAAGACCCAGCCTATACACCGATGATATTTCTAAATGAGGAATTCGAGCCGCATGGTTGGGCAGAAATCTTAGCTACCATAGACATTGCTGCCAATGAAGAACAATGGACACCTCATTGTGATGAGGATGGTTTTGATATTTCAGTGTTCATGTGCCAGCCTTTGTTAGAAGAATGTGACCCTAGTGATGTCATAGAAGAAGAAGATAACGACGATGATCTAGAGTCCATTGTGATGAATAGTTGCTTTAACTTAGAGAAGCACTATCTGGAAGATGTCGGAGTATTTACTCAAAAAGAAGGAGAACCTCTCATAAGCATTAAAATTGTAAATTTGAAGAGAAGAAGTGAAGGAGGTCAAAAGAAAAAGAAACGAAAAGCAGTGAAACAAGAAGAGGAGGAATCATTGTTCGAAGTACCAGAAAACTTCAAGAAATACAAAGTGGAAGACCAAAAAATTTTGGTACGAATGCCTAAGAGAGAGGCCATTGTAGGAGAGGCATATGAAAACAAAGAAAAGACCAAGAAAATTGTAGTAATCATTGAGGAGAAAGAAGAACGATGTACGTACATAGGAGACGACCTAAGTGTAGAAGAAGAAGTAGAGCTTGTAGCCCTATTAAGGGAATACAGGGACGTGTTTGCATGGCATTATAGAGATTTGAAGGGAGTAGATCCAAAAATTTGCTCTCATATGATCCCCATGACCCCTGATGCCAAGCCCACCAAATAAAAGCCCTACACATACAAGGACACTTATGGAGCTAAAATAAAAGAAGAAATCGATAGGCTGATTGAAGTGGGATTTATTTATGAGATTGAGCATATTGAATGGGTGTCCACCATGTGCTCCTTGCACAACCTTGTCTTTTGCACCATTCAAGTCATGTATTTCCAAAGTATGCATTAATATAGGGCCACATTACATGGCCGTGCATAGACACATTGGAGAGTCCCATGCACAAGATCACATTGACATATGTCAATTATTTTTTCTGATACTAACACCTGTCTTCTTGTTTGGTCACACTGTTCCTCTATTGAAAAAAAAAAAGAAGAAGAAGACAAGAGAGAGAGAGCCTGTTCCTAGGTTTGGCTCATGGAACATGAATGAGTCATGCTTAGTTGAAGGTGGCACCATTGATTATGGGGCATTTATTAGTTCTGATAGAAGTGTATCTCTGTTAGCAGATGATATTATGGCTGCCTTATGTGGTAGATGTCAAGCACTTGGCATGAACATGACATCCACAACTATTGTTACCCCTTACCATGGTAGGAGGGAAGATCTTGAAGGTCCGCAACTTGAGCGATGCTTAACTACTGTATGTACAAGAGCATCCAAGGAGATATCTGCAAGGGTTAGTTTGGTACCCTAAAAATCCTTGTTTGTATACTAGGTGAGAAGACTCTTGCTTATGGTGAGCTAAAGAGAATATGTGAAACTAAGATTGGTGTAGTTAGCCAATGTTGTTTGTCAAAGAATGTAAAGAAATTCAATTCTCAGTATTTGGCAAATGTTGCTTTGAAAAGAGGATACAGGACTAGCCACTCAAAAAATCTCATTAGTGGACCATCAACACGGACATTCATCAACAATGTTCCATCCCACAGGCCAGGTGTACAACACAAAGAGATAAACATTGATCGACCCTTCACCATGGTAAGTATCTTTACTTTGGCAACACCATAACTATGATAGATTAGGAAACCTCTTCGTTAGCATACCCTTGAGCACGTAGCTCAAGACCCCCAATTTTTGCACCATACTTCTTCCAATGCATTTTCCAAGTAAGCATACATAGGGCTACATTACAAGGCCGTGCACAAGGCACATATTTTCCTCAACCCATGAACGAACACACTTACCCATCATTCATCATGGGTTATGAGTACTTGGCATGACTACTATGAACATCATCTTTGGAAAATCTGAGATCATCAATGGAGACTCACAACGACACAGTCATGCTGGAATCCAAGGAAGAAGCACATACCAAGGGACTACAACCTGCAAAGGCTTGTAGTCACAAATGAAGAACCGGACAACCAATGGAAGAGAGACAGCTCTGGTTCCTACTGAATGGACACTACCTCTCAAAGCACTACCTCGAACAACCATTACAACAAGGGTCTGTCAGGGATGACAGACTATGCTCAAGGTCAAGGACAATAATAAGTGCATAAGAGAAGTGAACACACAAGAAGGAGCACATAGGGAGCTCCAAGAAGTGTATGTCAAACTTTCATAAGAAATCCCTATAAAATAGTGATTTTCGTCACTAGAAACCATTGTAAATATCATTTCACCTTTTTGTAGCTCCATTTTGTGCAAGTCGAGGAGTCCTTGAGCTTCAAGAGCATTAGAAGTATTATCCTACCAATTTTCATAATTTTTAGACTCCTTTTGAGCCTTCAAATAAGCCCTAGAACCTAATTTTTAACTAGGCCGGATACTAGGTCTAGACAGGGCCAAAACTAGTAAAAAAAACTATAAAAAGAGCTAGAGAGCTCATTTTTGGGGTTAGCTTGTTAGAGAATATAGCTTTTGTAAGAGATTTCCTTTGCAATAGAAAGCCTTCCATTGTTCCTCTTTTTGATCTTACCTTGTGAGCGTGTATGTGTATCTGTGTGCATGCTTGCCTGCTTTCACTCACTCACTTGTGCCTTCACTTGCTCTTGGTCTTCATACCGGTCCTCACGTCTCCGCGGATTGACAAGTAAAGGAGGTGGTGCTTACTCTTGAGCTATAGTACAATATGTCAAGTATCACCTTGTAACACTCTTGGCATATTATGGAGTCTACCATTTTTTGGATATTCATGGGCCACTCCTTTTGCCAAACAATCAAATTGGCCAACCGCGACACACACAGTTAAACCTTCGGTTCTCCTCCCAATCATCAAGCATTCTGTTTAGTCTATCTTCCCATAAGAGCTTTGAGAAAGATCATGTTATCTCCTCCTCTTCTACCTTCCCACTAAGGGAGTGCATCTACATGATGGCATGTGGCAAAGCATGCCACATCATCTAAGAGGTGTTACCATGCATCAACCATGATATGACATTTCCTTCCCCTTGAAAAACATTTTCGTCCTCAAAAATGTAGATGAAATGTCCATGAAACTAGAAAAATGTCTTGAGACTCTCGTGAACCACATGTACTCTATGTACATGGTCATCTGTGTGTGTGTTGTTTCCCCTTATCTTTTCCCTTAAGAGGCCTCATATGAGATCATCTTAAAGGTGGAAAACCATTTGCATGATGCCTATTATCTCCCATGTATAGCTTATCTCCAAACTATCGCTCTCTTACTGAAAAATCATGTAAATGACATAAGTACATATGATGTATCCTCCATGGAGTAATAATATGAAAGATAAGTGACATAAGTACATATGTTGTATCCTCCATGGAGTAATAATATGAAAGATAGGTGTAAAATGTCAAACTAATAAGCTAGATCAAACCATAATGGAGATAGTAAACCATAGAATCCTCTAAAATCTAGACCAAAGACCCATGAAAAGTGACACCAAATCCATCTAGGACTAAATGATAGCTTTACCCTCATAAAACGATATAAATTACCTTCTAAAGTATGCAAACCCATCATCTAGCTCATATGTAAGAATATCTTGGTAGTAAAATGCAATCTCTACATTCCACCAATCAAGAAGCCTTTGGTTTGTCATCCATTAAGTTTGATTAAGTTTTATTGGAAGAGCATCTATTGGCACTAGTGCAAAATCTAAAATTTTCTCTTCCCTTTAGTTTTGCCATATGAATGCAAGAGGCATTTCCTTTGAGATTCAAATAATCCCTAAGTACCCATTCTCCTAATTGATGCTCACATATCATCCTCATGATGAAAGAACAATTAAGATTTTGGTAACCCAATAGGTTAGATGCATTTTTGTCTCCAGGAAACCCTAAAGAGAGGAGTCATTACTCTACTCCGAGTCTCACTAATGTCAATAACTAGATCATCTCATGTAGTCAAGGACCATCACTAGAAATGCCCTAGTTTCTTCTCTCTAGAGTCTCCATGTGAAACTCAATATAACCATTGACTTTCTGATCTTTCCATTACCTTTGATAGAAAAGTGTCACTCCTATCTAGAAGATCTAAAAATGATAAAGTGAAACTCTCTCTCTCTCTCATCACATCGAAGGAAAAGAGCTCTAGTAGTGGAATCTATTTCACTTTCCCTTTCCCTTTGAAAGACATTCTATTTGGAATCCAATTGCTCTATTCATCCATAAATGAGAATATGTATATAAGTTCTTCATATTTTTTCCTTCCAAAATCGTGGAGAATCAAACTTCCATGTGAAGGAAAATTATACTAAAAAATAGAATAAAATGAATTCCTTCTAAAATACAAACTAATAGATGTTTTTCGAGCACCCCTTCTCTCTAAAGTAAAACATGATGTATTCTTCTCCTATGAAAAAATCATATTTTCCTTTCCTTTTTCTCCTTCAAAGAGAAAGTGAGATAAGTAAAATACGTGAGATCTCTCCTGAATCCTTGAGCTAGATCCCACTTACACCTTTTCTTAAAGGAGAGATCTATGAATTCGTTTGCTCCTTTCTTCCATAAACTAATGCATAGTTGTTCATTATAAACATTTCTATGATGATGGAGAACAATTCTCCCTAAAATAATGAAGGTATACATGGTGAAGAGTGGAGGAAATAAATTCCTTCTAAGGGCCAAAGCCTTATACCAATATGGTCAGCAATGATATGAGATGATACCATAATAAACAAATATGTATGCATACTAAAGAAACTATCTTTAGCAATCATCCTTTGCGCATGGATCAATGTGATCCATTCACACTAATTGAATTAACCTTGATGAAACTATAATGTGAGTAAGTGATATTCCAAACTAACATGTTTCTAGGTACCAAGACTGAGTCTAAGTACCTCTCTCTAGATTCCAACATACATATATGTACTGGTTACCCCAAAAATTCCTCACTAAGGGATCTATGCTCTATGTCATAGAGCTAGTGCCATAACTATGGCCTTTCTAACCATCACTTGAATCACATTAGCACTTTTCAATGCTTAATCATGAAACAAATCCCTATGATCCCATCTAATTGGTTTCCTTATTAGTGTAGCAAAAAAACTTCACCAGTTAAGTGATGTGCATCAGTGAAATTAGTCACTCTTTGGGTATTACTCATGATACCCCATAGTCTCGTAATCAATTCGTGAGACTCTTTTGAAGGTAAATAAACCTTCACTATATTAGAGAACATCATAAAGGTATCTCACCTGCCTCTATGAAACTTCCTATAACCTATAGGATTGCTTGTGCAAATTCCTAATGGTGGAGGTACATCTCCTTCCCCTCAACAATCCTATGGTCTATATCTATAAGGATTAAGTGTAGGGATCCAAGTACTACTGAAGTTGCCTTATCTATGATGCTTTGATAGTCCTAAGTTCAGCAAGTACATGCGTACAAGCATGCTTACACCTTATTTATGTTTGTAGAGAAGGGATGTTAGCATGCCATAACATTCTTACCTAAAGGTAAGTGCATATATAATGCCATGAGGTGGGAAAACTTTTGACAACATTTCCCCAAGAAAATGGAGTTCCAAAAAATTCTAACCATAATATGAATCATAAGGCCTTGTGGCCAATGGTACACAAGCCATCCACTATGACATAGGTCTTGGCAAGCCCATGGCATGCAAGCCATTTAATAAAATATAAACTCCAAAACTTGCAAAAACATAAAATGCTAGCAACCACATCTTGTTTGCATAGCATTTTAATTCTTGTAATTATTTGTCCTGCAAAACACCAAAAGTGCACATCTAGAAAGTTGATCCATATCTAGAATTAAAAAATGACCAACTTTGATGTATGCATTCCAATCATATATCTATGCATGTACATAGAAAACATGCCAAACCATAAGCTAGGATACTTAAAAACATAAGCCATATGACTCTGAATGGTTTGATGTCAGATTGTATGCATCCAAGCCTTTTTTATGAGCTTTTAGACCTCTTCACTTTCCTCATCAGGTCCAAAAAAAAATTTTGAAGTGTCCAATGACACTCGATCACTTCCCAAAACATCAAGCATGGTCAAATGATTACCAAAATAATGCAAATATATCAAAAAATGCATATGTAATCCATATATAGACTTACCAAAACGTTTTAAAGGACCTTCAATTTCCTTGGAGTGAAATTACTTCAATCTCTTTTCCAGTTTGCAAGATATGTTTCCGGAAGGTAGTTGTCAAGAAATGTTCAGACTTTGCAAACCTGTATAGAGCATGAAAAATACATAATTTCCAAAAGTTTGTTCAATAAACTCAAAATAGATCTTGTGCTCTTCAAGCCATTGCACATCCATTTTGGAGTTTTCTAGCCCAAGATATGGCCTCTCCAAGTGTGACATGCCAACCTTGTGGACTAGTGGAGGTGCTGGAAAAAAGTGTGGGAATGTGATATTTGAAGTGACTAGAAACATTCTTCCATCGAGCAAATACCAAATCACCTAAATAACCTCAAAGAGTAATATATAAAGATGCTTTGGCCTACTCTCACATTTCCCAATCCTCCCTTCATGCATGCTAATTTTCTCCCCAAAAGAGGTATAGACCAAGATTTTTAGTTTCATGCAAAAAGTTAAATGGGAGATTTTAGCAAGCTTCTAATCTACTTCTAATTTGGTTTTTTTCTTTGATTTTCTAATTCTCTATTGTAATATATACACCATACTTCATTTATGTATACATTATTACATGAGAATCCTCTTAAACTATCTCTTTTCTTGATCCCAAAAGTGTAGATTTTCTAAGATTAGCACCTAAAATGTTTTCCAAAAAGTGTGGAAAAGGGGGCTTTGAGGATGCCAAATTGTTTCTTAACTTATCATTTTCATGAATCTAATTATTCCACATTGTAGTCCATATGAGTAGGTATATTTTTTCCCATCCGTCCATACCTAATGCACCTCTTTTTCCCTCCCTCAAAATGGGAATTTATTAAATTTAGGTGTTGGAATTTTTCTCAAACAATGATGGAAGGGGGTCTTATGGAGCTTCAAGCTCCCATCATACTGAGTAAATTTTTGAATTTCATTATTCTATATGGAGTTCCATTCATTAAAGTATATATGTGCATGATTTTTCCCATCAATTTATGGAAATTTCGTCTTCATTTCCCCTTCCCAAAATGGCTTCTAATCTCGTAAGAGCTTTGTGAGAGATCATATTCTCTCCTCTTCTCCTACCTTCCCACTAAGGGAATGCATCTACATGATTTCATGTGGCAAAGCATGCCACCTCATCTAAGAGTTGTTACCATGCAACACCCATGATATGACATGGTGCCTCAAGGTAAATCTATCCATTAGATCAAGAGATCAAGTAGGATTCTAAGAAGAGAAAAGTTGATCCATTAGAGGAGGCCCGAGAAAAAGCCACTCCATAAGAAATCAACAAACAAAAAAGAACGTAGTTCCAATAGGACTAGACACTAAAGAAGACTTCGTTTATAAAGTTAGAGCCTTGAAATTTTAGACCAAGATTATAGATAACTTCAAGAAGACTAGAAGGATGTAATCCAATCCAACATAGAATATTATAGGAATGATTTCAAAACCTTTCAAGCACAATTGAAGGATGCTTGAGTAACTTCGGATTCCATTGATAGAATTCACCTATTGGATTATTTAAAGGAAAAAGGCCAGAGCAATATTACATTTATATGATTTGCACTTTTCACTCACACCCATAGGAAATCTTAATTCCCTTTGCATGAGAATAACTGCAAGCTCGTGTCATTTGAAATGGGATTTATAATATTCTTGCATTGTGGGTATAAAGATTAGGCTAATTTAGAGGTCCAACTTATATATGAATTAGAGGAGGAAAAAGTGGATGATACTCTAGATGTTGAATTCTATACAAAAGAGGTTGGAGCTAAATAGGACTTCTCTCCCACTAGAGGGCAGAGATATGAAGAAAGATGTATCCAAGGTCTTAGAGAATGCAAAGGAAATGCCTTTGGTTGATCCTTCCATGTTGTTACTATTTTTTCCAAATCTTGAGATCCAAGGAAGTAAATATTTTTTATTTATGGATATTCAAAGAGCATTCAAGGTACAAGAAGACTATGCACTTGCAATGATTGTGTGTACTGTATATGAAGATGAGGGATTCCTCTCTAATGATGAAATGGAGGATGTGGCCTTCAAAGAAAATTTCAATGCAAAGTATTATTTGAATCTATGCTTCAATAGGGTGAGGGAAGACACTGAAACAAGTACAATACCAAGTGACCAAGAATCTAGAAATTTCCAAAGAGAAATTGCTTATGACAAGCTCGTAGATAGCATAGAGAAATTTTTTACAGATCAAAAAGGGGATGCAAAAGGTAGCATTGTGGAACTTATGAAGGAGAAGACTTTTGTCTACGACAAGAGGGTGGATGTACAAGGATATGATGCTCTCTCATCTTTGACTTGAGATTAATTATTATGCTAAATTGATGTTCCTAGTAGCTATGAGAAGATAATCTTGGTAGAGAAATTTCCACATTATATATTTTTGGTTATCATCCTTGATCACGATGTTGAGGAATATCATATTTTAGTACTTATTTAGGGTTTGTGTTAGCTTTATAATAGAGAATAGTGGTCAGCTAAAAACTTACAGAACAAAAAAATCCGTTAGTATGTTTCAAGAGTAATTGAGAACAACAATTTTTATTAGAGTACCTAGTAGATGAATAGAAGAATATTGAGGAGAGTGTATCATGTACTAAAGAATATATGTGATACAAGTAGTTATTTTTTGTTGGTGCAATTAAACCCAAGCCCACATACTTGGTTAATTAGCTTATGCTTGATTTACTGGCATAACTTATGCAAGGCTTCATATGATCAACCTCTTGAAAAAATCCTTCACATTTATCCTTGTAAAAGTGATCCACATGCATGTGGAGTTAGGAAGCTCTAAAATCACAAATCATTTGGTTTTTGAGTGATGAGGGAATTTATCCTACACTTTTGGATTCAACTTTTAGGTAGAAGTTTGAATTTGAATTCAAACTTTGGCTCCAAGCATAACTATAAGAAGAGGATCAAAAACACCTCCGTGCATCTCAAGCTTAGGAGATCAGTTTGAAGGACATTCATTGTGAAGTGATAGCTCACCTCATAGCTCATTCACCCCTCACACATTGATCGATGTATGATTGCCAATGACATTGTATTTCTACATGTTCTAATGCACATATGATCATTACATTCTCATTTCACTTCTCTTATAACTCCATCAGAATAGTGATCTTCTCATAGCTTGTTCTGAATGTGTAGGTGATCATTTGCCATGATTCAAGGCATTTAAGATTCAGTACACTCTCTATTATACACCTACAAAATTTCGTTAGCATTGCTCCTCGGGATCATGAGATATTAATGTATCTTTGCTCAGTAGTCTGATGATTGTTGCAACCCGTGAATGTCGGGATCGATCTATGATTTGCTAAACATCTTTCTTTGCATGTAGTCCATCATTTTTTATGAAATCGCTCATGATTAATAGCTTACTAAGTTAATTAGAGTTCCCCAAAAGGAATTAAGCCAAATGTTGTTGTGCTCAGAGAATAGCTCAAAACACTAAACAAGTGTAAGAACAAAAATAACAAGCTTTTTCTTCTAGGATCAACTCCAATATATGTTGTTTTGATCCATCAATTAGTGGATCATATTCCAAATAAAGGCATAAAGAGGGAAGTAACAATAAGATACACTCGTGAATTGAATGGAGTGGCAAAGAGAAGGAACATGTGAATTGTTGAAGCTGCTAGGTCTATGTTAAATCAAAAGAAGTCACCTAATTACCTATGGGTAGAGGCTATTACCACAGCCACCTACTTGGTCAACAAGCTTCCATCCAAATCATTTGATGGTATGACACCCTATGAAGCATGGAATGGCAGGAGACCCTCATTGGACCATTGCAGAGTGTTTGGCTGCTGCTTATGCACACATCCCCTCAAAAATTAGAGGAAAGCTTGACCCTAAAGCTGAGAAATGTATATTTATTGGGAAAGTCAAGTTACCATATGATTTGGAAAATGATTTTCCAACTCTCACTCAAGAAGATCAACACTTAGCAGACGATATCAACTCAAAGGATGAAGAACAAATTGACTTCAAGGCTTGGAGGTCAAGAGGCAAGATCAAACTCAAGCAATTAGAAGACATACGAGAGTATTCAAATCAAGCACTAAGGAGATCACAAAGAGAAAGCAAGAAGCCCATAAGGTATGGATATGATACATCTTTAGTCACCAAGCACTCTGTGTATATCACTAAAGACTCTATGACAGAAGAGCCTTCTTAATTTGAAGAGGCTAGGAAGAAGAAAGAATGGAGAGAAGCTATGCAAGAAGAAGTGGAAGCACTATAGGAAAATCATACTTGGGATCTAGTTCCCAAGAAGCCATGCATGAAGTTAATTGGATCGAGGTGGATATACAAAATAAAAAAGAACTCAGATGGCTCTATAAACAAGTAGAAGGCAAGGTTAGTGGCAAAAGGATTTGCCCAAACTCATGGAGTAGACTATGAAGGAACATTTTCACCTATGGAAAAGATGCCAACAATTAGGGTTTTTGTAAGTTTTGTTGCTTCTAAAAATTGGAATCTATATCAGTTAGATGTCAATAATGCATTCTTAAATGGATGGATATGAGAAGAAGTGTATATGGCATAACCACGAGGTCTTGAAGATGAAGATAAGACAAGTTATGTGTGCAAGCTGAGGAAGGCACTCTATGGTCTCAAGCAAGCTCCTAGAGCTTGGAACCATAGGCTTGTTACTTATTTGTAGGACCAAGGCTTTGTGGCAAGCAAGGCAGATTCTTCTTTATTTGTTAAGAAGAACAAATCAGAAGTTATCTACTTATGTTTCTATGTAGATGACATCATTATTATAGGGAATGATGCTAATGTCATCAAGCAGGTCAAGGCTCAATCAATGAAGAATTTTAAAATCATTGACCTTGGTTTATTAACCTACTTTCTTGGCTTAGAGCTTATGTAGACAGATTCTAGTATATTTATTACTCAAAGAAAGTACATATATGATATGTTGGTAAATTTTAAGATGGAGCAAACTAAAAATGCAGGTACTTCTATAAAAATCAACCATAAATTGACTTCTCATGAAGGTGAACTACTTGATGATGTTATAGGTTATCAAGAACTCGTGGGAAGTCTCAATTATACTACTCTAACAAGAGTAGACATTGGCTATGGAGTGAGTACATTGAGTCCATTTATACATGCACCATGGAAGCCTCATATGGAAGCTACAAAGAGGTTGCTTAATTATCTAAGGGGTACAATGAATGAATGGTTGTTCTATTCCTTCACCTCTAACATAGATAAAAAGATGTATTCTGATGCAGATCGGGCTAGCTCCAAGGATGATAGGAGGAGCACTTCAAGGTACCTATCCTTTGCAGGTTCAAAGCTTATATCGTGGTCATCTAAGAAGCAACCAACTGTGGCCTTATCTTCCACAGAAGAAAAATATAGAGGTTTGGCAAATGCAACTCAAGAAGCTATGTGGCTTAAGCAACTATATGCAGATTTGGAGATACACTCCTACACTCCAGTAATCTTTGGAGACAACATTAGCTCACTTCATTTGGCTACTAATCTTGTATATCATGCAAGGACTAAGCACATTGAAGTGCACTATAATTATTTAAGGGAGAAATTACTTAGCAAAGATATTCAACTATCTTATGTATCAACTCATTTACAATGTGCAGATATACTCACAAGAAGTCATTGGATGGGACAAAGATGAATAGGTTCAAATTGATGTTTGGTTTGCAGGGAATCAAGGAACAATGAAGACCAAGCATTTTGGGCTTGAAGGGGAGCTGTTGGTGCAATAAAACTCAAGCCCACATACTTGGTTAATTAGCTTATGCCTGATTTATTGGCATAACTTATGCAAGGCTTCATATGATCAACCTCTTGTAAAAATCCTTCACATTTATCCTTGTAAAAGTGATCCACATCCACATGGTGTTAGGAAGCTCTAAAACCACGAATCATTTGGTTGTTGAGTGATGAGGGAATCTATCCTACACTTTAGGATTCACCTTTTAGGTAGATGTTTGAATTCAAATTCAAACTTTGGCTCCAAGCATAACTATAAGAAGAGGATCATAAAGACCCACGTGCATCTCAAGCTTGGGAGACCTGTTTGAAGGAAATTCATTGTGAAGTGAGATCTCACCTCATAGCTCATTCACCTCTCACACATTGAGCAATGTATGATTTCCAGTGACATTGTATTTGTACATGTTTTAATACATATATGATCATTACATTCTCATTTCACTTTTCAGATATAACTCCATCAGAATAGGGATCTTCTTAGAGCTTGTTCTCAGTGTTTATTTGATCATTGGCCATGATTTAAAGCATTTTAGATTCAGTATACTATCTATTATAGACCTACAAAATTTCATTATAATTAGTTTTCGGAATCATGAGATATTAATGTATCTTTGCTCACTGGTCTGATGACTATTGCAACCCTTGAATGTAAGGATGGAGCTATGATTTGATAAACATCTTTCTCTGCATGTAGTCCATCATTTTTTTATGAAATCACTCATGATTGATAGCTTACTAAGTTAATTAGAGTTCCCCAAAAGGAATTAAGACAATTGCTACTGTGCTCGGAGAATTTTTCAAAACACTCAACAGGTGTAGGAACAAAAATAAGAGGTTTTTTGTTCTTGGATCAACTCCAACATATCTGTTTTGATCCATCAATTAGTGGATCATCTTCCAAGCAACATATGTGAGTATTTGTGTTCATTGGTAAGTTGAAGAGGCCCACTACACTCTAGCCATCATTCTTAGCAGGTGTGAAGCAAGATCTACCAACACCACTTCATCTCTTGTGACTATCCACCATCTCCTCCAACATTTATTATATAAGGTATTTAGTGCATCAGTGTGTTGTATTTCAAAAAATTCGTAGTAGAAAGGGTAATGTCACATACAAAGTGCCATTGGGTCATGGTGCCTTCACCCATTTTTTATTAACAAATTGTATTTTGCTTCTCCATCTAACTTGTGCATCAAGAGCTTTAGGGTTTCTAAATTCTCAATTTCTTTTTCTCCCTTCTTAAAGGAGCTTCATCTATGGCTTGGGCAATCTTTGATGCACTTGCACTCTTCTTTACATGAAATTTTTTAATGATTCATTTGTAATACCACGGGAAGACTTCACAAGCATTTTTTTCTTTGTGACTATCCCCATCATGTTGGGAATGCTTGAAGTATGCATTATGTGCCATACAATGAGACTTCTCCATACCTTTGGTGATCCAAATGCTTAAATCACCATAATTTTGTATGAAGAAAGGGAGATGGTTATAGATGATGTGCTTGTAACAAATAACAGCACAGTGGAATACACCAGCAGACAGAGTTGAGAAAAATGGATCAACTGGTGTGCTCCCAATTTGGAGCTTAGATGGCGATCTAGAGAGACTATAGATGAAGGGATTATCAGTGCATAGTTCTATATAGAGCCACGCATGGGCCATGCTTATATAGCTTCTGCAATGGGATTTGGTATAGATAAACTTAGTCGGGAGAGACAAAATAGTCATAAAAAAAGATAATCTAATAATATCTCCACAACCAAAATACTTACCATCTCAACCCTACTGTCATGTGGAAGGAGATCAAGAAGAGAGCTCACACACACTCTCACACTCAAAGAGGAGCACACATACAGATTGAGGCAAGGAAGAATGATCTTCTTCTTCGTCTTCTATTACATAAAAGGAATGTACAAGAATGACCTAAAAACAAGAATAAAAGGGCAATATATAAAGAATAGTACATAAGGAAAAATCTAATGTCCGTGCATGCGTGAGTTGGCAAGAAACAAATGTGCCATCACTCTAGGTAGATTAATCTAGTACAGCTCAATGAAGTATCCCTCACATATATCGGCATGACAACTATACATGTTACAGAAATGAAAAATTGATACGTGTTATCCTGGATCATCACATGTTGAGCTTGAAATCTCAACACTCCCCCTCAAGCTCAATGTCATATCCCCTAGTCCAAGCATCTTTCAAAACTTCTTTATCTTCTCTACTCCAAGTGCTTTAGTGAAAATATCAGCAACCTGCTCATCTGTTCTCACATAAACAAGATCAATATCATTTGCCAATACCTTCTCTCTGATGAAGTGATAATGTACCTTGATATGCTTTGTCTAGCATGAAAAATAGGGTTCCATGCTAGTTGTATGCTGCTAAGATTATCATAATAAATGGTGATAGGCTTTTTCACTTCCACACCTAAATCTACAAGTAGCATCTCCAGCCATGATGCCTCACATGCTGCCATTGCAGCACCTCTATACTCAACCTCTTTACTTGACAAAGCAACATTAGGTTGTTTCTTATTGCTCAACGTAATAGTTGTGCTCCCGATTGAGGCTAGAAAACCACTGGTAGATCTTCTATCTGGAATGCTACTAGCCCAATCTGCATCGGCGTATCCGTGAACGTGCAAATCTACAACAGCTTCATAAAACAATGCATAATCCAAAGTAGTACTCACATAACGTAGAGTGCACCTCAAAGCATCCAAATGTGGCAACCTAGGAACCTGCTTAAATTGACTTTCATGTCCAATAGTATAGCTTAGATCAAGCCTTGTAATTGTGAGATATATCAAGCTTCCCACAATTTTCCTATACATAGTAGCATTTTCCAATGCTTCACCTGATGTAGTATCCAACTTCAAATTCTAATCTGATGGCATAGAAATTCGCTTACAACCAGCCATACCATACTTTTGCAGCATATTCAAGGCATATTGCCTTTGTGACATCCATATACCTATTTTTTCTATATGTATAAACTCAATGCCCAAGAAATAGCACAACACACCAAGATCTTTCATGCCAAATTTTCGCATAAGAAATTGTGTTACCTCTTTAATGCTTTCTTCATTATCACCACCTACAATCAAGTCATCAACATAAATAGCCGCAATTGTGATGCCATCATCATCCTTCCTTGCATATAATGAATGATCTGCATCACACATAGAAAATCCAATGGTGGTTAAGTAATAAGCAATCCTTGCATGCCATGCACGAGGAGCTT
This sequence comes from Ceratopteris richardii, assembly GCA_020310875.1. Taxonomy (NCBI): domain Eukaryota; kingdom Viridiplantae; phylum Streptophyta; class Polypodiopsida; order Polypodiales; family Pteridaceae; genus Ceratopteris; species Ceratopteris richardii. The sequence goes on along the minus strand of CM035407.1, from coordinate 213,297,807 downwards.
GCTTCAGCCCATACAAAGCCTTTTGCAACCTGCAAACATATTCTGGATGCTTTGAATCTTCATATCCTTGTGGTTGATCCATGCATACTTCTTCATGTAACTCACCATGTGGGAAAGCATTCTTCACATCCATCTGATGCAAAGTCCATCCTTTTGATGTAGCAAATGCAACAAGTGTTCTGACAGTAGACATTTTAGCTATAGGGCTGAATGTTTTCTCATAATCAATGCCATATGTTTGTGCATATCCTTTTGCTACCAGCCGGGCTTTGTACCTACTTATGTTACCATTAGCATTATGCTTTACCTTGTAAACCCACTTGCAGCTTATGTGTTTCTTCCCATGTGGCAATGGAACCAGCTTCCATGTTTCATTTCCATAAAGTGCAGCCATCTCCTCATCCATAGCTTTTTTCCAATCTGCATTTCCAATTGCATCTTCTAAACAAGAAGGTTCAACATCTTGTATTACCTTGGTCATGTAGGCACAATGATGATCCATATAATTGTTATACATCAATCATTGCACTAAATTCAGCATCCTCCCATATCTTCTTGGTCTTGGGTCACTTCTTCTTGTATCATCTGCATGTGCCTTTCTTACTCCTAGAGTCTTCACAAAGGGCAACCCAAGTTCTTCATCAAGACTCTTTTCTGAACCACTTGAATCTCCATCAACGTCTTCAAAACTTGCACATGTTTTACTACCAAAAGAAAGCTTTTCTTTACCTTTCTTGGATGTATTTGATGAATTTGCTAGCCTAAAATTTCCACAACGGAGTATCCAACGAAGCCACATTTTCTACCTTTGGATCAAGCTTTGTCCTCACCTCATGTCGAACATGTACATATGCAATACAACCAAATACTTTCATATGTGATAAGTTTGGCTTTTTACCTGTAAACTTCTCTTTGGGTGTAACTTGATGTACAATAGCAGTCGGAGTTATGTTCATGATGTATACAACAGTATGCACAGCTTCTACCCAATAACAATGCGGCATGTTCTCCTCATCCATCAAAGCTCTTGCTATTTGTGTAATATGTCTATTTTTGCATTCAGCAATTCCATTCTGTTGTGGTGTGTACCTGCATGAGAACTCACGTCGATTTCCATAATTTTTAAGACAGTTGCTGAACTCATTTGACATGTACTCACCTCCTCCATCAGACCTTAATGTCTAAATATACTTCCCTGTCTATTTTTCCACCATGGCCTTAAAATTCTTGAAGTGAGTGAACACCTCACTCTTCTCTTTCATGAAATATACCCATACTTTTTGTGTATGGTCATCAATGAAAGTAACATAAAACCTACAACCGCCCATAGATGTGGTCTTTGCAAGACCCCAGACATCTGTATGTACTATTTCTAGCACATTCTCACTAACATGCTTATCATGCAAAAATCATGCTCTTGACTGTTTTCCAAATTGACATGTTGCACATACCTTTTGCATCCTTGCAACCTTGAAATTTGGTAGTCCATTGACAATCTCCTTTGACTACATCAATTTTAGCCTCTACAAATTTGCATGTCCAATTCATTTGTGCCACATCTCTATGTCAGTAATAACACCTGCATCTTTTGCAAGCATGGCTACATTCATTTCAGGAATTTTCACATTTAAGGTGAACATCCTACCCACTTTGTTTCATTTGGCAATCAATATTCCATCCCATTTGTACTCTTCTAACCCGTCAGCATTGAACCTGACTTGTAATCCCTGATCATCAATTTGTCCATTAGAAACTAGATTCTTTGTTATATTTAGAACATGCAGCACATCAGTAAGATGTTTTACCTTCCCATCCTCCATAGACAATGCTATGTTTCTTTTATTCTCGATAGGGTGTGATGTGTCATCACTTGTTTCAACATATCCAAGAACTGGCAATTTCTGCAAAGTGCTAAACCATTTTGCATGACTAGTCATGTGATTTGAAGCACCTGAATCAACATATCAGACATTATCATTCGGTTTTGAAACATCTGCAGACGTCGTATACATCATGTGATGTTGAACCATGAATAGCTTCTCAAAATCGTCTACACTTGTGGATGCATAGTTGTTCTGTTGCCTTATGTTATTTTGATTCTTCAACCTACAATCATGTTCAAAGTATTGAGGTTTACCAAAATTCAAGCATCATTTATTGTCATTACTTGAATCATTTCTTTGAAAATTTATGCGAGCTCTTTGGCTGCCCCTACCTCGAAACTGCCCTCTTGCTCATGCATGATTCTGTTATTGTCCTTGGTCTTGGTTATTGTGTCCTCTTCCACTTCCGAAGCCTCTACATCTGCCTCTTCCTCTACTAGAGTAGAATACCTACTCAAAACTAGGTTTTTGATAGGATTTTGAGTCCTCACCAAGATTCTTTTCTTCAATAATTAGCATAGATACCGGATCTGCAAAATTTGAAATATTTTCCCTAGTCTGTATAGAAGTTCTGAGCTACTTAGATGCAGCTCCTAAACCACAAAGGCATACTTCCACCTTATCATCATCATCATCATCATCATCTACATTCATGCCAATAGATGCAAGTGACTCACATATGCTTTTGATTTTCAGGGTGTAGTCCCTTACGAACATGATCTTTTTCTCCAATGTATACAAATCCTTCTTGAGTTGCAATTTCCGTGCCTTTGTATTGGTCGCATACAACGTGATCAAACTTTTCCAAGCCTCTTTCGGAGTCTTGGCATCTTGTATGTGCCCATTCATGCTATCATGTATGCTAATAGATAGCCACTACATTACCTTTTGTGCTCCTTGATTCCATTCTTCATACACTCTTAACTAGTCTATAGTCTGATTCCTCTCTGGTAACTATGGAGCATTTTCATTCTCTCCTTCGATGTACTTCCAGTAGCCTTTTCCCATTAGGAAATTTTTCATCCTGAATCTCCAAGCATGGAAGTTGTTCTTGTCCAGATTATCACTCATAAGTTGACTCATTCTATCTATGTTTGCCATTTTTGCAACTATTCACAACACTGCAAAACACTACAAGCAGCACTTATGCTTGAACACTATTGCACTATGATGTGACAGTTTGATCTAAAAAAAACACAGTTTTCATATATCAACAGTACACGGAATCACTTGAAATTCTGGATTTGGAATATATGAGTGTTGTCGAACATGAGGCAAGTTACCGTTTTGCAAACTCACCTGTGTTTTTGTGGGCCTCACTTTGCAGGCTCAAAACGGCGGTCAAGATGGCTCTAAGACTTCGATGTAGTAAAAAATGGTGATCCTGAAGGGATGACTCTCAAAAATATCTTGAGGTCTTTCTACCTTCATGCCAATTTTCATAGCAATCTGAGGTCATTTGTGAATCGCACTTTCTCCATGCCTTCTTGCGTACTCTTCACTATCGATCTTCTCCACGAGCTCTCTATAGCCACAGTGGCTCTGATACCATGTCACGAGGAAGGTGATAAGGAAGAGAGCTCACACGCACTCCCACATAAAGAGGAGTAGACACAGAGATTGAGGCAAGGAAGAATGATCTTCTTCTTCTTCTTCTTCTTCTTCTATTACATAAAAAGAATGTACAAGAATGACCTAGAAACAAGAATACAACAAGTGCAATATATAAAGAACAATACATAAGGAAGAATCTAATGTCCACACATGAGTGAGCAGGCAAGAACCAAATGTGCCATCACTCTCGGTAGATAAATCTAGTGCAGCTCAATTGTTGGTGCAAGAGAATCCAAGACCACATACTTCGATGATAAGCATATTTCTCATGGAGCCTTATATGATCAATCCCTTGTAAAATCAATTACATTTACCTTTGTAAAAGAACCTTACTTCCACATGGACTAATGAAACATCAAATCTCAATTCATTTGGTAGTTGATTGATGAGAGAATATATCCTATAATTTAGGATTTACTTTTAGGTGAACGTTTTGAATTCAAATTCAAAAGATTGTCTCCAAACTCAACTATAAAGGTAGATCAAATAGACACGCGTGATAATGCCTCGACCAAAAGATCAATTGAGAGGAATACATTGTGATTTGAGAGGTCACTCCATAGCTCAATCACTCTCCTCACATTGTGCAATAGATTATTGCCAATGACATTGTATTTCCATGTGATCTAATACATACATTTTCATTACAGCTTTACTTCACTTCTTTGCCATGACTACATCAGTATAATGATCTTCTTAGAGCTAAATCTTAGTGTATGATTTATCATTTTTCATGATTTGAAGAATCATAGTTTCAATATACTCTCTGATTTATAGCTACAAAATCTCATTATCATTGCTTTTCTGAATCATAAGATATATCATTACTCTCTAGTCTGTTGACTGATGCATCTCGAAAATGTCGAGTGACTCCTATGATTTGCTAAACATCATACTAAGTGTGTAGTTCATCATTTTTATTGAAATCACTCATGCTTTGAAGTTGTATAATTCATTTAGACATCACCAAAAGAAATTAGGCTAATTGCTATCATGCTCAAAGCATTGTTCATTATACTTAACATGTGTAGAGACTAAAATAACATGTCTATGACCATGGATCAATTTCCTACCTATTTGTTTTGATCCATTGATTAGTGGATCATGTTCCAAAAAACATAGGTGATTATTTATGATCATTAGCAAGCAAAAGAGGCCCACTACACTCTCCATCAATTGCTCTTGGCTAGTGTGAAGCAGGTTTAAGCAACACCACTTTATCTCTGACGAGTATCCACCATCTCCTACAATAGTGGTATCAAAGCAACAACAAGCAAGATTGGAGATGGATTTCCATCATTCATTGATAAATTAGATAGAAGCAACTACTGAGCATGGTCATTAAGGATGCAAGCCTACCTTCAAGGGAGAATTCTATATGGATACATCTCAAGAGATGAAGAGATGCCAACATTTAGAAGCAAATATCAACCCACAAGGGAGGAACAAGAAAGGTTGACCACATGGTGTGCAAAGGATGCCAGGTCCTATCTACTAAACTCAATATCTAATTTCTTATGGCCTCACATTAGGAATTACAAGGCCTCCCAAGAGAGTTGGGAAGTACTCTCATCATATTTCTCATCAAATACAAGAGCTAGGAAGAACGAGCTATGGATGGTGTTTACAACCCTAAAAAAGCAACGAAAGCAAAGTGTGACTGATTATGTGACCAAGATGAAGGATGTGGCTCATCAGCTTGCACACATTGGAGAGGAGATAGAAGAAGAACACATAGTAAGGTGGATCATCAATGGCATCAAAGTTGATAATAAGTTTGAGTCCTTCATCACAACAATGGACCTTTATATGGATATGTAGATACCCTCAACACCTTGATGGGGCAACTCTTCACCCATGAGAAAAAGATCAATAAGAAAGGTGATAGCTCTAGAGGTAAACAATATTCTACCCCTTATACATATAAGAATAAAAGTAAGGATAAGGGTAAAAGCAAAAAGAATGAAGAAGAGGTTAGTACCTCTCAAGTTAGCTACACAGGTAGAGGAAGAGGTACTAGAGGAAGGGGCAGAGGAGGAAAGCAAGGTAGGGGGAGATCTTACAACACTCCACCTTGCAACATTTATGGCCTTACTAGCCACACCATAGAAGACTGCTTCAAGAACACAAGGAATCAAGGGGGAAGAGGCTTCCATAGAGGGAGCTATGGACAATCTAGAGGTAGGTTCAACAATGGAGGAAGCAATTACAATCACAACTATAACCAAGACTACAACAAAAACAATTATCAAGGAGGTTTTAGAGGTAGAAGATATTATAACAACTAACACAAAAGACCAGGAAGATTCTCTACTCATCATGAACATTGCATCCAATCAAGCTAAAGATGATGAGCATCTTTTTTATATTGATTCTAGTTGTTCCAATGATGTGGCTAGAAATGTAGCATTGTTATCTGACCTTGAAGAATCAAAAGGGAAGCATGAAGTACAGATAGGTGGTGACACTAAACACTGTGTCAAGAAAATTGGAATTGCTAAGGTTTATGATGGTAACATGAACCTCTTAAGTATATGTACCAACCATAACAAAACACATCATCAATGTTGGATAGATTTTTGAGAAAGGCTTACATATCAGATTCACAAGGCATGGAGCATATGTGGAAGACCCTCAACAAGGCTTCGAGAGGATTGCAAAAGGTGAGAAATCGGGTAGACTCTTTACATTTGAAATTCAATAAACCAAAAACATAGCACTCTTCAATTACAAAGATCAAACTCTATCTGAACTAGAGATTTGGCACAAAAGGGTAGGTCATATAGGAGAAAGAACATTAAAGCAAATATGCAGGGATCAGAGTGTGCTTGGCCTCCCCAACGTGTCCAAGAAACACATGATATACAAATGTGGAGCATGCCAATTTGGTAAAGCTCACAGGCAAACATTTAACAGAAAGAGGTACATGTATGAAGACTACTTGGAGCTTGTACACACTAATGTGTGGGGTCCTAGCAAAGATCCATCAATCTCAGGTTCAAGGTACTATGTTTCATTTATAGATGATTACAATAGATGGACAATTCTCTACTTCATGAAGCATAAGGATGAAGTATCTACATGTTTCCAAAATTATTTGGCATTGGTTGAGGACTGAATAGGAAGAAGCTTGAAGAGGATCATGTTTGATGGAAGTGGTGATTACTTTTCACATGAATTTGATTCATTATTACAGGACAAAGGTATAAAGAGAGAGTCACAACAAGACATACTCTTGAACTAAATGGAGTGGCAGAGACAAGCAACAGGTTGATAGTAGAAGTTGCAAGGTCAATATTGAATGAGAAGAAACTACCCAATTACCTATGGGTAGAGGCTGTATCCACATCCACATATTTGGTTAACAAGCTCCCATCCAAATCCTTGGATGGAATGACACCCTATGTAGCATGGAATGGCAGGAGACCCTCATTGGACCATTGCAAAATATTGGGGTGCATTGGTTATGCACACATTCCCTCATAGATAAGAGGGAAGCTTGATCCTAAAGCCAAAAAGTGTATATTCATTGGATATGACCAAAACCAGAAGGGTTATAGGTTATACAATCCCACTAACAAAGGACTTATAGTTGGTATGGATGTAGTATTTGATGAAAATAATTCATGGTTTGAATATGATGGTAGGAAGATCAAGTTACCTTATGATTTGGAAAGTGATTTTCCAACTCTCACTCAAGAAGATCAACAAGTACCAGAAGATGTCAATTCAAAGGATGAAAAGCACGTTGACTTCAAGGCTTGGAAGTCAAGAGGCAAGACTAAGTTCAAGCAATTGGAAGACATTCCAGAGTCGTCCAATCAAGCACTTAGAAGATCTCAAAGGGAGAGTAAAAAGCCCATAGGATGAAAGTTTTATGGCTAGCAAAGCAGATTCTTCTTTAGTTATAAAGAAGACCAACTCACAAGTTATCTACTTATGTGTCTATGTGGATGAAATTATCATTATAGGGAATGATGTTGATGGCATCAAGTAGGTTAAAGCTCAACTAATGGAAGAGTTTAAAATCAGTGATCTTGGTTTGTTAACATACTTCCTTGGTCTAGAACTTGTGTATACAGATCCTGGTATCTTCATTACTTAGAGAAAGTATATTCATGATATCTTGAGAAAATTCAATATGGAAAACAACAAAGGTGCAGGTACACCCATGAAACTCAATCATAAGCTTAGTTCACATGAAGGAGAACTTCTTGAGGATGTTACAGGTTACCGCAAACTTGTTGGGAGTCTCAACTATGCAACCCTAACAAGAGTGGCTATTTCCTATGGATTAAGTACATTAAGCCAATTTATGCATGCACCAAGAAAGCCTCACATGGAACCTTCCAAGAGGGTACTAAAGTATTTAAAGAGTACCATAAATGAAGGGTTGTTTTATCCCTTCACTTCTGACTTAGACATAAAGATATATTTTGATGCAGATTGGGCTGGCTCCAAGGATGATAAGAGGAGCACCTCAGGATACTTATCTTTTGCAGGTTCAAAGCTAATATCATGGTCATCTAAGAAGCAACCAAACTGTGGCCTTATCATCTACAAAAGCTGAATATGCCACAAATGTCCTTGATCTCAAAATGGATTATTCTCATAATGGGGGTCTTTACAACTTAGAGAAACATTGATCATTTGTGGTCACTAGAAGGTGGAGTATAGGGTATATCAAGCACGCCCCTCAATGTGCACCCTATGGTGAACTACCTCCTTTATCCAATGCCAAGATTTATAAAGTGTTGATGAAGTTGCTCTCTACCAAGAGCCTTGGTCAAGGTGTCTTGTATATTTTCTTTAGCTGGACAATTACTTACCTCCACAACCTCATCCTTGATCAACTCACACACAAATCTTTGTCATCACACTCCAATCTTGTAGCCTCATATCCTTATATTCTTATGTGCCATAGAATCCTCAACCATAGTGCTTCACATGCTACAACACATGCTGCTTTCTACTTACCGTCAATGGAAGATAATGCTACAATCAATTGATTCTTATTGATCTAAGAGAAAATCCCATATCCTAAAGAAACGAAATATGATTAAATTCATTTTTTGGCGTCAATATCTCCTTCCCAATCCAAATCACAATATCCCATTTTTGCAAAGTGAAGAAGCACAGGAAAAAGAGCCCCAAAAATTTTCAAATTATGAGCACCAATTTTCTTCTTCAAATGTCCATGAAAACCTCATGAAGCCATGTAAACGCACTAGAGGAGTCCTCTAGATGCATAAATCCAAAACATTGTATCATAATCTTTGTAAAATAGTAGGAATTTAGGCTTTCCTTAATAAAGTGCCGGTCTCTTGTGTGAAAGGAACATTTTTAGGGCACATGTATATAAGTCATTTGATAACACTTTGTAAAGAATTTTTGCCATTGTGAGTAAGAGAGAACTAAGATTTTCGAATTTGCCTCTTCTTCCTCTTGTATCTCCTTGCTTGTGAGCTTGCATGTGTGAGTGTAGTTTGGAATGAGTGCATGGAAGTGTTGTCTATCCAATTCATTGCTTTTTTGAAGTGTGTAATGCATGCGTGAAGTGTGAGGAGGTGTGTGGAATCCTCTATTGACCATATTCCAAGTTCAGAGCTAAGAGAAAAATCCATTTTTGTGGTTACTATTGTTTCATGTATTGCAACAACATTTCCACCTGTGTGAGTGATGAATGTGAGGGATGATACTCATTTGGATGTAATGGTAGCTATTTCACTTCATTGACCATTGTAGCTAGATTTGATGATGATCTTGAAAGTGATCTAATAAAGAATGTGAATTTAGTTGACTATGTTCCACATATATATGAGTATTAGAAATTTCATGAGTCTGAGTACGAAGATGAATGGAGAGACATAGGAAAGTATCTCAGTACACTACAACCATTACCTAGCTGGACTACGAATAGATTCCGTAGCATTAGGAAACGAGCTTATAACTTTTTCCTATGTAATGGTTATCTTTGGAGACATGCTAAGGGTAAGGTTAAGAATCCACAACGAGTCCTAGGAAAACGAGGTCTTCAATTGCAAGTAATGAAGGAAATGCATGAGACATTATGGGCCAGTCATAAAGGATTTTTTGGAACATATGAAAAAATTAGAAGTACCTATTATTGGCCTAGGATGTATGTTGACATTAGTAGCTATGTTTCTACATCTTCTACTTGTCAACTTCATTCATCAGTCAAACATAGAGATCCGTTGCATCCTACTTATCCACCTTGTATTCACTACAAGTGGGTAGTAGATCTTGTAACTATGCCTAAAGGTATTGACAAAATGTGTTACATTGTACTTGCAAGAGTCATAAGTCGCTTTGGGTACATAGAGAAAGTAGTTGCCGATCGTGGAGAGTTAAATGCGAGAGAAGCTAAAGAGTTCTTTGAGCGTCATGGTATTCGTTTGTCTCTCACTACTGCATATAACCCAGAGGCCAATGGTAAAATAGAGAGAGGGCATCCACCTATTGTGAAAGCCATATCTAAAGCATGTAACGGTGACATCAAACAATGGCCTAAATTCTTACATTTTGCACTTTGGGCAGATAGAATGACATGCACATGTACTACTGAATATATGCCTGCTGAACTCATGTACTGTCAAAAACCATTGTTTCCAATTTAGTCTCATATTTCTGCATGGTCAAATTTGCCTTGGTCTGAAAACATGTCTACTGATGATTTTTTGAGTTTGCGTATTAAACAGTTAGAACAAGGTAAATTAAGACTTGATGATGCTGCTGAAAAATTAAGAGAATCTAGAATGAAGAACAAGCATTATTTTGATAAAACTCATCGATTGCGTCCTAATCCAATTGAAGTAGGAGATTGGGTGCTCATTTATGATAGTACATTTGACTCTCAATATGATGCACACAAAAAGCTCACTCAACGGTGGTTTGGGCCATACATCGTATCAAAAGTCAACAACAATGGTACGTATGCTCTTTGTGAATTAAATGGTGTTGCACTAAAAACTTTGATTGCAGGTAAAAGGATAAAGCTATTCAAGAAACGTGATAATGAAGAGTACATTTTGGATGAAGACATTGAAGAAGATGACAACAATGAGGCCGATTCATAAACAGGAGTATCCATGTTATAAAAATAAAAAAATAAAAAATAAAAAATAAAAAAATAAAGAAAAAAAATATAAAAAACATATAAAAACATCATTAATTTTTCAAGTTCATGTTGCTTTGTTTTTTTCAAGTTCATTCTACTTTTTTCCATTCTTGTTTCATGCATGTTTGTTTTCAATTTTTGCATTGCATTGCATATCCACATCACTTGAGTCAAAAAAAGGCAAATGATGATTTCTCTACTTGTGTAAAATTTTATCTTAAGTAGTAACTTATCTACCAAGAAATTGTTTATAATCTAGGATTGTGGAAAGATAGGGCATGTAGATTTGGAGGTTTATTTTGGTGACAAGACTTTCATATACAAACATGCATATGTATCGTGTATCGAAAGCATAATTGTTGAAATCCTAGCTCCTGCTACTGCATGTTTCTACATCCTTAGTCCATCTCACAGCACTTGTATCGGAGTTTTAAACAACTGTTCTCCGTCATCAAAAATGGTTGTACCTTGTATCGGGGTTTAATTTTTCCCCATCATCAAAAAAAAAAAAAGTTGCTACATGTTACCAAGAAGTTTACACTTTCTTCCACCCCAAAAAAGTGATCGTAACCATAAAGTTGCCGAATCATCATCATCATCAAAAAAAAAAAAAAAGAGCAAGCCAAAGGAGGATAAAGAGGCATAGTAGAATAAATCACGGGCTATATAGGCAGATTTATGCATTAGTGGAGTTTAATTAGATTTCCTTGCATGTTATTAGAGAAAGAGCATATTCATATTTATGTAGGAAAGGAGTTGATCTAAAATAAGCTAAAGATGAAAGATGTCTCTTGAAAATCCTAAATCTTTGTTTATAATCATATTTAAGGTAGATTGCTTTATGAAAAAGGTACAAAATTTTCTTCAAGATGAGAGGAACTGATGCTTAAAACGACTCAATACATCCACTTCCACTTCATATTGATGCTTCTTTTTTTTCTTTCTTGTTGCCAATGTTGCTTGTTCACTTGCATATATGTTGCCTATTTGTTCATGCATATTCATGTTGCCTGTTTCAATTCTTTCTTTCATGCAAATTTTGTTTCATGTCACGTTACCTACTTATTCATGCATATAATCAATTTTCCTTCCATGTTTCTTATGTTGCCTATAAAAGAATTTGATGCCTGGAACATTTTGTTTTTCACAGATGCTAGAGTGGCGCTTCCGGAGGAATCGCAGATTTAGTGGGGGCGAATATCGTCGAGATTTTCTCTCCTCTCTCACTTGTGAAGGCCTACAAAAAACATATTTGGTGAAGGTAGCCAGAATTCCCCGAGAAGTCCAGGATGCATCAAGGATGTCAAAGCAAGGTCACATACAAAGTTTCAAAGAAATCAAGAAAGTCCATGGTAGCGGTCAAAGCTGGTCAAAGCTAGTCAAAGTTGGGAAATTAGGGCAAAAATTTCATTGTCACCAAATTAGATGAAAATTCATATACTTGTAAAGATTGTCAAAGGCAGTCTATAGCCCAAATTTCAGCAGAAAATGGATTTTGTAGCACATTGATATGCTATGTTCATTTTATAAAAATGTAATTTTTCTAGTTTGACCCTACAAATTCTTGTAAAGAAATTTATGTTAGCCATATGGTTTGGCATGTATGAAGATCATATGTGGCTACATATTTGTACAAATTTTCAAGGCTATTAGAGCTTCCTAGATACCTTAATGCCACCTTGCAAGCTTCCAAATGTAGTCAAACTTGTACAACGGAGATTCAGATGGGAGTTTTTTCTGCATATTCCTGAAGGAGATCTTTGGAAACATAGTCCTACAAAGTTTCATCTTCATCAAATCCTATTTGGAGGGTCAAAGAGTACAAACTCCAGTTTTCAGGATCACTGCAGTTTTCTAGTTTAAGCAAATTGAAGGGTTGAAGGGCCACCACATGGCGAAAGCTGATTGAGCCATGTTGTACGATCAAGATGAGCTCATATTCAAGGGTGGAGATGCACTTATGCTTAAAGCAAGGAGGATCCACAAGTTTTTCCATAAAAGAAGACTTTTTTTACAATCAAAGATCAATAATGCAGTGTTTCTCCAAAAATAGTGGCTTATCTTATCCGAATTGATGTCAGCACTGATCCGACGGTCCAGATCATCCCCAGATCCAATGGTGGAGAATGAGGGCGCCTAAATTTCACTCCTTTACACTAGATTTGATAGAAAGAACAATTCCAAGCCATTGATTTGATTAATCAAATGGTTGTAATCGAAAGTAGTGATCCTAGAGTTGAGAGTTGATTTCTCTAGATCCAAGGGCCCAAATTCATTCAAAAAACTATATAAACCCCCCTCCAAACTCCTAGAGCATCATTGTTAGGCATCCATAGGGCTCATGCTAGCTTACGTTTCCTTGAGACGATCACCCTCGGTTGAGCGAGTGAGGATCCAAGGTGAGCTAGTATGAGTATAGTACCTAGTTTCATATTTAAGTTAGAACTCCAATCTAGGATAGGCTCTTGAAACCAGCATCTCTATCTTGACTCACCCTCGGTCGAGCGTGTGAGTGAGTTAGAGCTGATTTTAATGAGTCTTAGACTTCTTTAGTTAGACGTTACGAGCCTAGATATACATAGGGTCACTGGAGTGGAACTCACCTTCTTACGTGTGACATTCGGTTGAACTGTCATGGTTTGAGGGTCGGAACCACCTTTGATCAGTAGACTGCCTAGCTTGACGTACCACGACGATCTTATACATGTATCTTAATTCAAATCCTTTTAATTCATGTCACTTGTCACTTGTCTCTTGTCTCATCTCTCAGTCTCTTAAGTATTTTTACATGTCTTCTATTTCTTATATGTGTGAGAAGGCTCCGCAGTATTGCGTTGAACCAGTGAGGATGTTTCTTTGAGCTTGTGAGTAAACTCTATCATCATAATTCACTTGCATGCATATAATCCATACATACCCATACATATTGATTAGTTTCTGAAAGTGTATAAGAAGCTCCAATATTGGACCATTCTTCCTTTCGAAATTGGTTTATGTGTAAGGATTCCATCTATTCACGTCATGCATACATATCATCCAAAGAAGACTATGCATATGAATTAGAATTAGGAAGTGTTTAAGAAGCTCCTTCAATGGACCATTCTTCCTTCCAAATTTGATTCGTGTGTATGGTTCTCTTTCATTCTTATCATTCATGTTCATAAATCTAACTTGCACTCCTACTTTCCCATTCCCATAATCATTTCAACATCTCTCTCTTCTCCATCCTCAACATTAATTTCACTTTCATGTCCTTAAACCATCCAACATTCATTAGCTTCATACACCCTGTGTGTGCCACGACCGGACCCGATCCACCCGGACTGCGATCAGCTCCACACCAGTGCCTCAAATAGTGCCAGATTCGGAAGAATTTGAAGACATTTCTAATGTAAAATGGACTCAAAGATGGGAAGGTCAACGAAAGAAATTGAGAAACAAGTGGAATCAAAAGGAGGAAGAGAAGAGCAAAGAGAAGCCAAATCAATCTACGAATCATAAACAACAAGTTGGGTCGGTTTTAGCTGATCCAATATCCGAAGATCTAACCACGTGGATAAACGCATATCAATCCAAGATCAAAGCAAGACCAAGTCTGGAACAACATGAAGTGACTTATCCGAGAGGAGATTTGGAAACAAAAAGGCTAGAAATCTACAAAAGGTTGATTGAGATTGCTCAAAACACACTAGATAAACCTATCCAAAACCTTCCCAAAACAAGAATACCTGATAGAGAAATTTCGAGAGCTTTACGAGCACATGACCCTTTAGAAGACAGGAGGATTGTAGAGAAAGCCGAAAGTCTAACCACTGAAAACCATGAAAAAAGTTCTCTGATCCCTGAAATGGAAGCTAACTATGTGAAGAGAGATGGTGGATGCAATCCGAAGATGAGTTGATGCTGCTATAACTGACTTCACACCAGCCAACTGAGACTTTAGAGTTGATTAGTAGACCCTTTGAGCTTGCTAAATCCACCAAAATATCAGCCAGCTACTTTGGAACATGTATCTCAAAAGTTTAAGTCAAGATAGACTAGTTGCAAAATTACTAGCTCCCAAAACTTGCTATTTTTGAACATACACCTATTAGAAACAATGAACAGTGCTCTTAACCTAGTAAGAGTTAGATAAATTCCTTTTGGGAATATCAAATAGACTCATCAAGCCTCTCAATCCAAGTTAAAACACTTCAAATGATCAACTGAGAACTGAGAACAAGATTCATCAACATCTAGAACATGCCTGCCATTCTCAGGCTCTTTAGAGATAGACCAGTAAGCAGTAAAATGCAAATTTCTCACAGATTATAAATTTAATGAGGAGGAAATTTTTTATTCCGAGATAAGACTTATAGAGAAATCCAATGCACTTTACAAATCTGAAAAAGGATGAGTAGAACTCGAGATATGAGCTTTTGAAGTTATTGATGTGATTGAGTATAGCAGAGAACAAAACAGAGAAGTAGAGAATGATGAATGTATAGATTCACATATGATTACAACCACATTGGCAATGAATCTTTGCACAATGGGATTATAATGATAAAGCTATGGAGTAAGCTCTTCAATCTCTACAAAATGACATGAAATGGTCATGTACAAGGCTTGCTAATCACCACTTCCTTCTTGCTCTCTTTGTAGCTACTTTTGGAGGGAGTTTTGAATTCAAATTCGAATTGATCCACCTAAAAATGATCCCCAAAGTTAGGAAATATTCCCTCAACTCACTAATTCGTGTTTTTATGTGGTTGGAGCCACGAATTCGCTTTTACATCGTGGATGACTTAAGCCATTCTTTCTTTTACAATAACGAGAGATAAAATGTACTCTTTTACAAGAGGTGTTCACATGACTACACATATGACTACAAATGGACATAAATAAAATAATATCAAGCATGTAGGCTTGGGTAAAATGCACCAACACCTCCACCTAAAGCCTAAAATGCTTGGATCTTCAATTGTCCTTCTCCCTTACATAATGGTAGTGGACTTCAATATGCTTGGTTCTAGCATGGTATATGGGATTAGATGGAAGATGTAGTGAGCTTGTGTTGTCACCAAAAATGTGAGGTGTTGAAGAATGAAGTCCAATATCTGTATACAAAGATTTTAACCACATGATTTCTTGAGTTGCATTAGCCAAACCTCTATATTTGGCTTTAGTAGAAGATAATGCCACGGTTGGTTGCTTCTTCGATAACCAAGAAATGATTTTTGAACTTGTAAATGATACATACCCGGATGTGCTTCTTCTATCATCTCTAGATCCGGCCCAATCCGCATTTGAGTAGGCCTTTAGCTCAATATCTGAAGTAAATGCATAAAACAAACCTTCATTCATGGTCCCCTTTAGGTACTTGAGGAGTCTCTTTGCCGCTTCCATATGTGGTCTTCTTGGCTTATGCATAAACTGACTCAATATGCTAACATTATAGCATATATCCACCCTTGTGAGTGTTGCAAATTTCAAGCTTCCAACCAAGCTTTGATAGCTTATGATGTCTTCCATTGGCTCTCCTTCATAAGCACTAAGCTTATGATTTTGCTCCATAGGTGTACCTACACACTTGGTATTTTCCATCTTGAACTTGATGAGCATGTCATGCACACACTTCCTTTGTTTTATGTATATACCTAAATTTGTGTAGATTAACTCCAGTCCAAGAAAATAGGTGAGTGGTCCAAGGTCACTTATTTTGAACTGCTCCTTCATTTGAATCTTTACCTGTTTGATTCCTTCAAGATCATTGCCTGTGATAATAATATCATCAACATACACACACACATAAATAGATCACTTCAGATCCATTCCTCTTTATGAACAAATAGGTATCCGCCTTGCTAGCTTTGAGTACTTGGTCCTGCAAATAAGTCACCACTCTGAAATTCCAAGCTCTTGGAGCTTCCTTCAATCCATACAAGGTTTTCTTTAATTTGTGTACATAGTTAGGATGATGTGCATCCTCATATCCAGGAGGTTGTGCCATATACACTTCCTCTGAAATCCATCCATTCAAAAAAGCATTCTTTACATCAAGTTGATAGAGCTTCCAATTTCTAGATGCAGCAAGACTAATGATAACCCTAATTGTAGGCATTTTTGCAACAGGAGAGAAAGTCTCCTCATGCTCAATACCAAGGGTTTGAGCAAACCCTTTGGCAACTAACCTTGCTTTATGTCTATCTAAGCTTCCATCCGGATTCCTCTTGATTTTGTATATCCATCGAGATCCAATTACCTTCATAGATGGCTTGTTAGGTACAAGCTCCCAAGTGTCATTCTCCTTCAAGGCCTTCATCCATTGCATCTCTCCAAGCTTTCTTGCTTTGTGTGTCTTCAAATGTGGTAGGTTCTTCATTGGTTGAATCCTTTGCAATGTAGATTGAGTGCTTGGTGACCAAAGAAGTATCATAACCATACCTCTCTGGTTTCTTCTCCTCACTTGAAGACCTTCTAAGTGGTTGATGTGAGATCTCGGGTCCATATGTAGCATCTTGCATCTTTGCTTTACCTTTGCTCCTCCATAGCTTTAGTCTTTCCAAGTCTTCTAGGTCAATCTCCGAATCACTTTCTTCAATTTGCTTTGGCTCCTTTGGTTGAAGTGATGGAAAATCTTCATCCAAGTCATAAGGCAACTTCACTTTCCTGTCATCGTCAAACCATGATTTGTTCTCATCAAAGATTACATCTCTACTCACTGAAAATCCTTTATCAATTGGATTGTACAATCTATATGCTTTTTGGTTTTGATCATAACCAATAGATATGCACTTCTCTACCTTGGGATCCAATTTCCCTCTTATTTGAGAAGGAATGTGAGCATAGGCTAAGCATCTAAAAATTTTACAAACAGCCTCTGTGCATAGGTAGTTTGGAAATCCCTTTTCATTGAGCATGGACCTTGCAGCTTCAACAATAATGCAAGAAGTCATCAAACTCAGAAGAGAAGTATTCTCCTCCACCATCTGATATGAGTCTTTTCAAAGTCCTACTTGCTTGTTTTTCAACAAGAGCAATATACTTCTTAAAGCAATTAAAAACTTCATCCTTGTGCTTCATGAAAAACAAAATGGTCCACGTGCTACAATCATCTATGAAAGACACATAAAATCTTGATCGTGATATAGATGACTCCTTACTTGGACCCCACACATCTGTGTGCACTATATCCAAAAGAGTTGATGGAAATCCATCTCCTATGTTGCTTGACTATGCTCTGATACCACTATGAAAAGAGATGGTGGATGCAATCCGAAGATGAGTTGGTGCTACTACAACCGGCTTCATACCAGCCAATTGAGACTTCAGAGTTGATTAGTAGACCCTTTGAGCTTGCTAAATCCACCAAAATATCAGCCAACTACTTTGGAACATGTATCTCAAAAGTTTAAGTCAAGACAGACTAGTTGCAAATGACTAGCTCCCAAAACTTGCTATTTTTGAACATATACATGCTCGAAAAAATGAATAGTGCTCTTTAACCTGGTGGGAATTAGATAACTTCCTTTTCAACATAGCAAAAAAACTTATCCAGCTTCCCAATCCACGTTAAAACACTTCAAATGATCAACTAAGCACTGAGAACAAGATTCATCAACATCTCGAACATGCCTGCCATTCTCAAGGCTCTACAGAGATAGACCAGTGAGCAGTAAAATGCATATTTCTCCCAAACTATAAACTCAATGACATAAAATTTCATATTCCAAAGCTAGCCTTATAGAGAAATCCAAGGCACTTTAAAACTCGGAAAAAGGTGGACTAGAGCTTGAGATGAGAGCTTCTAAAGTTACTGCTCTGAGTGAGTATAGCAGAGAACAAAAGAGAGAAGTAGTGAATGATGAATGTATAGATTCACATACAATTACAACCACATTGGCAATGAATATTTGCACAATGGGAGTAGAATGATAGAGCTATGAAGTATGCTCTTCAATCTCTACAAAATGACATGAAATGGTCATGTACAAGGCTTGCTAATCACCACTTCCTTCTTGCTCATTTTATAGCTACTTTTGGAGGGAATTTTGAATTCGAATTTGAATGGATCCAACTAAAAGTGATCCCCAAAAGTTAGGAAATATTCCCTGAACTCAATAATTCGTAGTTTTAGGTAGTTGGAGCCATGGATTTGCTTTTACAACATGGATGACTTAAGCCATTCTTTCTTTTACTATTACAAGAGATAAAATGTACTCTTTCACAAGAGGTGTTCACATGACTACACATATGACTACAAATGAACATAAATCAAATAATATCAAGCATATAGGCCTGGGTAAAATGCACCAACAAATTGGCCTAAGGATCTATGGGCTAGAGTCCAGGAAAAAAGATGGAGGAAAATCGAGGGCATTGATCCGCCTTTTGAAGAATTGGATGCGAACAAGAACCTAGGAATGATGAATCAAGAGATAAATTGTGAGGAATGTTCGGAGGAATTAGGAAGCATAAACAAACTACCTAACTACATGGGAGAGTACGAGCGAAATTTGAAACTTCACCATGCCCCAACAATAAGAACAAAAGAAAGAGAAATTTCAAGCAAAACGTCAGACATAGCACGAAAGTTGAAGGAGATAAAAGTGCAGTGCTCCATAACTTTGGAAGAATTATTGAAAATCAAACCACAAGTATGGAGTAAATTGGCCAAGAAACTCAGGCAAAAAGAAGTAAAGGCAGTCAACAAGGAGGCCAACAAAGATACACATACAATTCAAATCCCGATAGATAAAGTGGGAGACTTCAGTGAAGGAGATGAGGGTAACACATGTCTACCCATTACTTTTCGAGGTTACACCACAAAAGCAATCCTAGACACAAGATGTTGGAAGCAGCCAGAGGCACAGACGCCACGGAAGCATGTAAAGAAGGAGCAGGGAGCCAGTCGGATCATTTTTTCAAAACAATTATATTTTTATTACTTCTTCAAACATCCAACAGTGATTTTCATCACTCTTGTAACATATGTAATATAGACAAAACCCCATTTTGTAATCCATAGCTCCATTTTGTGCAAGCCGAGGAGTCCTCGAGCTTGAGGAGCTTAGGTAGAATACTCGTACCAAATTTCGTTATTTTTAGACATCGTTTACCCTTCCAAATAGCCTCTAGGACCTAATTTTTAACTAGGCCGGCCACTAGATGTGAAACCGGTCAAAACTAGTCTAGAAACTATAAAAAGAGCTAGAGAGCTCATTTTTGAGGTTGGTTCATTTTGGTTAGTGTGAGCATAGAGCTAGTTTGAGCTTGTAAGAGCATTCTTGAGTAATAGAGCTAATTTCCCACCTTCCATTGTGTCTTGCTTGTCTCTTCATTGTGTGTGTGTATGTGTGTGTGCATCTTTGTGCTTCTCACCTTCACTCTCACATCATCTCACGTTCACGATCTTCATATCACTCCTACCTCTCCCACGGATTGACAATTAAGGAGGTGAAGCTTCTTAACGTGGTACTTACCATTGTGCTAGAGCAACACCAAATTTGGCGCCGTTGCCGGGGATCGAGTCTAGGACGAATGTGTGATGGTAAGAGTATAGCAAGAAGTGGCGTTGGAAGGTAAAAATTTCAGTTTTTGTTGTTGTTTTTACTTAGTTTTTAGTGTTTTTCACCTTCCCCATACTCCATCTTCATCATCGCATCATCATCTCCATTTCCAAAAAAATCAGAAAATTCACCATATCCACCCATTCACCTCATTTCCCCTCATTTGTGCATGCGAGAGAGCGAGAGAGAGTTTTTGCGATTGTATGTGCTTGCTTTTTCTTGAGTTTTCTTGCAGGTACAGAGCTTCAGAGCATCAGGAAAGCTTCCAAAAGGTAAAAAATGTACTTTCTGTCAGAGATTTCCGAGTGTGGCAGACCATCGCGATGGTCTGCAATTTTCGGTTTTTGAGGTAGGCGACCACACCACTAGACAGGCGATCCTTGCGCATACACGGAACCATTTTTGCATTTCAAAAATTCGTTGTTTGGTGGACCATCGCGATTGGCTCGGACCATCGCGATTGTGTCACACCATCGCGATTGGCTCAAGCCATCGCATCGCGGACCATCGCGACGGTTCAGCTTTTCGCGCCATCGCGATTGTCCACCGTCGACCGTTGACCCGCGCCATCGCGATTGTTCGCCTTTTCGGGCCATCGCGACGATTCAGCTTTTCGCGCCATCGCGATTGTCCACCGTTGACCGTTGACCGCGCCATCGCGATTGTCCGCCTGATCACGCCATCGCGACGGTCCACTTGGACCATCGCGACGGTTCAGCTGACCCCGGACCATCGCGATTGGCTTATGCCATCGCCACGAGAGTGCCACGTGTCACGATAGACCATCGCGACGGTTCATTTTTTGGACCATCGCGACAGCCCAAAATCGGACCATCGCGATTGGCTCAAGCCATCGCATCGCGGACCATCGCGACGGTTCAGCTTTTCGCGCCATCGCGATTGTCCACCGTCGACCGTTGACCCGCGCCATCGCGATTGTTCGCCTTTTCGGGCCATCGCGACGGTTCAGCTTTTCGCGCCATCGCGATTGTCCACCGTTGACCGTTGACCGCGCCATCGCGATTGTCCGCCTGATCACGCCATCGCGACGGTTCATTTTTCGGACCATCGCGACGGTCCATTCCCACGCCATCGCGATCGTTCACTTCGGGCCATCGCGACGGTTCACCTTTTCGCGCCATCGCGATTGTCCAACTTTGACCGTTGACCCGCGCCATCGCGACGGTTCGCCTTTTCGGGCCATCGCGATTGTCCAAATCCCACGCCATCGCGACGGTTCGTTTGGACCATCGCGACGGTCCCAGACCATCGCGATTGCCCACCCCCATCGCAAATTTTGGACTTCAATTTTTGACCAAATTTGAGGGTATTTTTGAAAAATTTTTGGACCATTAGACTCATAGGAGACCCCTTAGCTCATATTTGAGGGAAAATTGGATTGTCAGTTTTTACCCCCCAGGGCCTGAACGCGTATAACTTTTTCATCCGAAGTCCGTTTTTTGAGCTTAATAGCTCATTAGAAAGCTCGTGACGAGTACTACGTGACCTCAACTGTTTTTTTTCATAAAGGATACATCTATTTTTGGATAAGCTATTTTGAGGTTCACCTAGTTTGGGACTAGAAAGCCAGGGGGCACACATTGAAAATTTGGGCAAAAAGGGAAGGGATTTAAAAGATGTATATGCTCAAGTGTTTAATCATCTTGTGAATTGGTCTAACATTGGAATTTTCCAGGTCTAGCAAGGGCAATCCAAGGCAAGCAAGCAAGGCAGTGAAGACAGCAGAGCTTGGGAAGCACGGCTTCTTGGGCAACAGGGCATCAGAGCAACCAGAAAAGCCGACTCGAGGTTGGAAGATTACTCAACCCCCTCAGTCAATTCTTAGCTTAGGATAAACGTTAGCATTGTGGATTTAAGTCGATAGGAACGCCTCAAGTTCAAGATACCTAATTCTTTCAAGTTTAAGACTTAAGTAAAGGTGTGTGTGACGAAAACCTAAAGAAAAGAACATAAGTATGACGGAACGACAACTCAAAATCATAACGAAAGTCGAATTCCTGACGCATATATTAAGACAAGAATCCAAAGAAGATAAAAAAAGAATCAAGAGAATAATAACAAAGGACCATTGACGATCTAAGTGTGTAATTGAGTGAGCAAGGAAGGAAATTAATGAACCTTAGATCGGGCAAACATATAGGTAAGTCGGACAGAAGAAGCCTTCGATCATCAGAGGCTAGTGTAAGAACCACCGCTCGATCTTGGGCTCAGCAATTGAATAGTAATTACCCCTACGAGAGCTCAGAGACTAGTGAATCAGAAATGGCATTTAGTACAGACAGACCAGAAGGAGGGTCTCATGTAGCATACTTAGAAAAACCTGAAGGACCCTATAGAACGCAATTAGAGTTTCTCCGAACCAACCGATTAGGTGCTCGCATCTATGAGGATGGTTTGCGAAGGCAAGTAGTGCAACTGCACAACCCTGATCAACCCATTGGATTGGAAAGACCAGTGGTGAGATTTGAGAGAGACGCTTACATAGACAAAGAAGGAACCATGTACATCCTAAGTACACAGCCCAACGATACTAATGAGTTTGGCACAATCCAATTATAGACGGAAGCGAAATTTCAAGGAAAAGAACCGTTAGAAGAACCTAGGACACCTAGAGGGAAATCCGTATTAACAAGAGTACTCATCCCAGAGTGGATCCCTCAAGATAACAGGAGCACCGAGTTGTTTGTAAACAAGGAGACAGATGAAGCCTTTTGGAGATACAGAAAGGAAAACCCCAGTGAGGTAGGCATCATTACAATTTATGAATTCAAGGACCCAGATACACCTGGAAAGGTTGTATACCTGGATGAGACCTCAGAAAGAGTCTTTGTGGTGCCTGAGCGCGCTAAAAACACCTACACTTGGAGAGGTGAATTGATATTCCCTCCATCCAGAACAAACATGAATGCAAATCAACAAGGGGCAGGAACTTCCTCAGCCCATGGAAATCAAAGAGAAGGAAATCACGAGAGACCAGAAGTAAGCTTCAATCACCCCATAGGGAGAGATAGAACAACCACGAACACTAATAGGACGGATAGACAAAGAGAACATGGAATACCAGGTTGTAGAGATGATTTTCCTCTACCTAGACCACGTGAACACGCAAGAGTATTGAGGCCCACGCAATTAGTGAAATCAATGAAAAATTATTTTGATGGGACAGGAGATCCCTATGACCATGTCGCAGAATTCAAGCAAGTACTGAGAGCAGAACAAGTCGAGGACATGTTCACGCAGTACAATGCATTTGGACTAACGTTAAAGAATACCGCTTTAACTTGGTTCCAACCTTTGCAACAAAGGCAATTTAGAGACATCCATCACTTTTTAGAGTCATTCATCACTGAATTCTCTAAAAGTGGGATTAGACATGACACGTCTTCGTTGATTCATAGCTTTAAACAAACCCCTCAAGAAACAGTTAGACTGGCAGGACGTAGGTTCAGACAATATGTTGAACGATGTCCAATGCAAGAGCTACCCTCACAGGCCAAACAAGTATCACTGTTCCTAGATGGCTTGTTGAGCACTAAACTACGCTCCTATGTGTACCTAAAAGAACCCAGAACGCTAGAGGAGTGTGTAAGAATATGTATAGACATTGAGGATAACCTAGGAGATGAATTAGAACTCTCAAAGGTCTATAAGGACTCAGATTGTTCTTCTCTAGCATCCACAAAATTGTCTAATTCGATAGAGGACCTAGCAGAAAAAGTGGCCCAAAAACTAGGAGTTTCTAGTAAACAGGTGCCCAAGCTACCAACTAATGTACGTTGTTACGCTTGTGGTGGAAATCATTTGGCAAACGTGTGTCCCAATGCACCTCAACCTCAAGCCAACCCTAGTGGCCAATATTGTACAATTGAGAGACGATACACGAATCATACGGCTCAGGACTGCCCATACAACAAACAAACCGTGAGACAGAACTACCCGCAAGCATACCAGCAGCCAGGTAGGTATCAAGGCCAATACAATGCTCAGCCTTATTACTATAGGCCTCCTCAGAACTACCCATACCAGGCTCAACAGAGACCTCAACCCGTCTTAGCTCAGCAGCCACCCCCACCAGCGAATGTCATCTCAGTTAAATACGCTGCTGCAGAAGAGAACCTAAGTAGGGCCTTAGTGCCTTCTTCACCCTTGATCACCGAAAGTGACCCGAACTCAAACAGTTTTGACTCTACTCATGTAACTAGTCCACCCGCTTATTACACGGAGTCACCAGAGCATGTGGAGACATATCATTATGATAGTCCACCAATGGAACCTAGTTGGGAGCCAGATTATACTAATGTGATGTACGCAAACCCAAACCCACGGCCCCAATTGAGACAACAGAGACCACAGGGCCCTAGAGGACCATGCTTTAGGTGCCAAGGAGATCATTTCATAAAGGATTGTCCACATCCCCCAATAGCAAGGCAATCACAGTACTATAGCATCCAAGGCTTTTGTGCCGACTGTGGCAAAGAGCACATAATCAGAGATTGTCCTAAGAACCCAGTTAACGCTTCGAATGTGACACCAATCAACGTGATAGGTATTGTAAACAACGCAGATGGATCCAACCCTACATACGTGCCTATCCAAGCCATAACCAGAGCCCAGGCGCTCTTACAAAACCAACAACTTAATCAAGAGAAAGTAGCCGGAACTAGTGAAGTTGCAGAATCGAGTAGTAAAAAGACGAAACCTTGGAAAGATTCTAGAGAAAGGATAAAGAGAAAATGGAGTAAAAAGATAAGTGAGTTGGAAGGAAGTTTAAGGGAATCCAGAGCCAAAATACAAGAATTGGCTTCACGAGAATTGAATCAAGAAGACCCTGCTCTAAAATCAGGATCAGTTTTAGCGGAACCCATACCCGAAGATCTAGACATGATGTTTCGTGCATATCAGGCTAGAATAAAAGAGGGACCTCAAGTAACGGAAATGAGTAAAAACTACCCTCGAGCTGATCTAGAAATGGAGAGAACTAAACTTTGCATGAAAATGGTAGAATTAGCACAAGCTTTGTTTGAAGCCTCTAGATATCTTAATTGGAATAACATGGCAAAACCTGAACTACACTTTCAAGGACTAATGGAGAGGCTGGAACACTTGATAGAAAGCAAAGAGAAAAAGGATCAGCATAGGAACCCTATTGTCCCAGAGACACAGGAAAGGAATGCACCATCCCTGTCTCAAGTACCCAATACAGAAAGTCAAGATAACCTATCTTCCATACATAGGTACTCACATGAATTTTTGAGAGAAATACAAGAAGAGAAATGGAGAAAAGAACAAGGAACTCATCCTCCTATTCAGGAAATAAACGACTTGCAGGAACAATTTCCCCAAGACATCCCCTCTATTTATGATGAGGTAGAGGTGGAGCAACTGAGTGAACCCACAGGATTTGAATCTAATTCTCTACAAGAATTACCTCAGCTCACAGGACCTTGGGAAGCTAAGTCTATTAGTATGAGAGCACCCACGATAATAGTGAGGAATGAAGAATCAGTGATCCCTAGAAATACGGAAGTGATCAAGAATACGAAAGTACAGTGTAATCTCACTCTGGAGGAACTGTTAAAGGTAAAACCAGAATTGTGGAAGCACGTAGCAAATCAATTCCCTGAGCTAGCTACCACACCCTCTCAGATAGGATCACAGAAGAAGGTACCAGAGATACCCGTGGAAAAGATTGGAGACGTAAGCGAAGGAGAGGAAGGTAACACCTATCTTCCAATAACCCATCAAGGCTACACCACAAAAGCCATCTTAGATTCAGGAGCCGGAGTAGCCATAGCTACCACCACTTTATGGAAACGTTGGGGTAAGCCAGCACTCAGACCCACCAGGATGAAACTACAAATGGCTGATGGACACATAGAGAAACCATTAGGCTTACTAGAAGGCATATCTCTCACCACTTGTGGTGTAGAATTTGAGCATACTTTCGCCATTTGTGACTTTGCGAAAAATCATGCGTATGAGATGATATTGGGACGACCATTCATGCGTCAGTTGCAAATTGTACAAGATTGGGGAACTAATTCTTTGTACTTGCAACACTTAGGGGTGACTACCAAAGTCAATCTTAAAGACTATTCACATCGAGATGTACCCCCAATACAATGGAGTACCATCCATAAGACACCAGTAGAGACGGAATCCGTGCACTCATTAGAATCAGATCCTTCTTGGTTGCATGAGGATACCCATTTATGGATGTGTAAAGTAGCCAAACAAGAGGAAGAGCGGTTAGAAGCCAGGACCTTAGGTGCAGAACAACATCCACGAACCCTTCAAGATCCAGCATATGCACCTGTAGCATTCCCAGACGAGGAGTTTGAACCCCATGGTTGGGCGGAAATCCTAGCAACCATGGACGTAGCCATCAATGAAGAACAATGGACACCCCACTGTGACGAGGATGGCTATGACATTTCAGTTTTCACGATAGAGCCAATCATGGGCGATGCAATTTTAGAAGAGTGTGAACCGAACACTGATGCATTTGAGGACGCAAGCGATTTTGATTTAGAATCAATTATCATGGACCCACCCTTTGCATCAGAGGAGGAATATTTCTACGAAATAGAGACGCACACTCAGAGACATGAGGAAATTACGAATGAAGTGAGATTAGCCACAGAAGTGACTACCAAGAGTGAAAGCAAGAAAAGGAAGAAGAAAGAAACCATGTCAGAAAAAGAAGAATCTTTGTTTGAAGTACCCGAGAATTTCAAGAAATATGAAATCGACGATAGAAGAATCATGGTACGAATGCCTAATAGAAAGGCGAATGACGGACAAGTATATGATAACCGAGAGAAAACCAAGAAAGTAATAGTTGCCATAGAAGGAGAAGAAGAAAAATGCACATACATAGGGCATGATTTGACGACTGAAGAAGAAGAAGAGTTAGTTGCCCTATTGCGCGAATATAGAGACGTTTTTGCTTGGAGTTACAAAGATTTGAAAGGAGTAGACCCAGATATATGTTCTCATAGAATCCCTATGACTCCAGATGCGAAACCGACAAAACAGAAACCTTACACGTACAATGATAATTACGCTGTGAAGATTAAAGAGGAGATAGATCGATTGATAGAAGCAGGATTCATTTACGAAATTGAGCATACCGAATGGGTATCCCCCATTGTGGTTGTGCCCAAGAAGAATGGAAAATTGCGTGTGTGTATTAACCTTAAAAAAGTTAATGCCGCCACGATTAGAGATAGTTATCCTCTTCCTATCACGGAACACCTATTGGAAAGAGTTGCGGGCAAGGAAGTTTACAGCTTTCTTGATGGATTCTCAGGCTATAACCAAGTAGCCATTGCTCCAGAAGACCAACACAAGACGGCTTTTGCCACAGAATGGGGCATATTTGCATTTCGTGTGATGCCATTTGGCTTAACAAATGCACCCGCTACTTTCCAGCGACTCATGTGTCATGTTTTTAAGGAATTTTTACGCAAAAGCTTGGAAGTTTATGTCGATGACCTATGTGCGCATTCAAATGTAAGACAGACACATATTCCAGAGTTAAGACAAATATTTGACAAATGTCGAGAATATCAGGTTTGTTTGAACCCAGAAAAATGCGTTTTCATGGTCAGACAAGGCAAAATTCTAGGACACATTGTGTCAAAAAATGGAATCTCTACGGACGAGGAAAAGGTGAAGGTAATTGCAGAATTACCAAGACCAACTAATGTGAAAGAGGTACAGGCATTCATGGGCCATTGCGGTTATTATAGGAGATTCATACACATGTATGCAATCATAGCCAAGCCTCTGTACTCTCTTTTGACCAATTTTGAGTGGACAGATGAATGCGAAAATTCATTCAATGAACTTAAAAGACGCTTGTGCTCAGCACCTATATTGACTACCCCAGATTGGAGTAAGCCATTCCATGTACATGTGGATGCATCCAATTACGCCATAGGATGTGTGTTAGCACAACCCACGAATGAAGGTAACATAGATCTCCCCATAGCTTATGCTAGCAGACAATTGAACGCAGCAGAAAGAAATTACACCACGACGGAACGAGAAGGATTAGGGATGATCTACGCAGTAAAGAAGTTTAGGCACTACTTGTTGGCCAACAAATTCAAGTTCTTTACAGATCATCAAGCCCTATTATATTTAGTCAACAAACCATGTAACACAGGACGACTGATACGTTGGTTTCTATTACTCATGGAGTATGATTTTGAAGTGGTAGTTAGGAAAGGAAAGACACATCTTAGGGCTGACCACCTCTCAAGATTAACCTCAGGAGAAGCGCCTCAAGGAGTAGCGGATGATCTACCAGATGCATACTTGTTTAACCTCGAGATAGCACCGGAATGGGCTAAGCCGTTAGTCCCCATTCTCACATACGGACCCAAGAATCCTAAGTTAAAGATCAAAGAGGGAGAGATTACCAAGTCTCAGAGATACCAAATAATGGCGGGAAGCATATATAAACAGGATAATCAAAAGATTCTTGCTTGTTGTGTAGATGAATCAGAACATGCGAATTGGGTGCAATTAGCACACTTAGGTGCACTAAAGCAACATCATTCAAAACATCGAACATTACAGACTCTGCATAGATTAGGAGTATATTGGCCTACGATGGAAACAGATGTCTACAAGATGTGTAAAGAATGCCAGGTGTGTTGTGAAAGACCACCAGTAGAGCACGCCACATTGTATCACGTGTCTCTCACACCAGACTGGAGTGAACCATTAGTGACATACTTGAGGACGAACACATTCCCTCAAGGCATGACTTTAGCTCGACAACGCAGTCTAGAGCAGGAAGCT
The DNA here is from genome assembly GCA_020310875.1 of Ceratopteris richardii. NCBI lineage: Eukaryota > Viridiplantae > Streptophyta > Polypodiopsida > Polypodiales > Pteridaceae > Ceratopteris > Ceratopteris richardii. The sequence goes on along the minus strand of CM035407.1, from coordinate 213,268,786 downwards.
CAAGACTATTCACTCATTGGCGATAACTTATACAAAAGAGGACGAGATGGATATCTAAGACAATGTGTTCATGAGAGCAATTATCTGAGCATACTAGAGACTGCACACCAAGGTGTTGCAGGAGGTCATTTTGGACCAGATAGGATAATCAAAGCCATCCTCTTTGCAGGATTATGGTGGCCCACTCTTCACATGGATGCACATACCTATGTAAAGAGATGTGATGTGTGCCAAAGAACTCAGTTTCCTACTCGCAGAGATGAAATGCCATTGAAACCCATGATGGGCGGACGTGCATTTTCTAAGTGGGGTATAGACTTTGTAGGACCCATTAACCCCCCTGCAAAAGGTACACATGCGGAATACATTATTGTTGCTACAGACTATCTGACGAAATGGGTAGAGGCAAAATCCACAAAAAAGAATGATGCTCACACGACTGCAAAATTCTTATTTGAAAATGTCTTTACAAGATATGGATTGCCTATAGAGTTAGTGAGCGATCGAGGCACTCACTTTCTAAACCAAGTCATTGAATATCTGTTACAGGATTTTATGGTGATTCACAAGAAATCTGCACCATATCATCCTCAGGCCAATGGTCAGGCTGAAAGCACTAACAAGATACTTTGTACCGTACTGACGAAACTCGTGAACAATAAACGTTCAGATTGGGACAAACAGCTACACCACGCTGTTTGGGCATATCGAGTGGCCTACAAGACCGTACTCAATGCAACTCCCTTTCAGATGGTTTTTGGTCAGAATGCAGTGCTTCCTTTGGACTTCTTGATACCGACCCTTAAGGTTGCACAAGAACATCAGTGGACCGGCCACGAATTATCAGCGAGAATAATGGACTTGGAACGATTAGGAGAAACCAGGCTAAAGGCAGCAGCAGGAATATATGCAGCGAAGAAGCGACAGAAAGCATATTTTGATGCACATGTGAAAGATAAAGGCCTAAAAGAAGGAGATTTAGTCCTAGTGTATACGCTGAAATAGCATGCACGCAAGTTAGAAAAGCGAGGTTATGGACCTATGATCATTAACAGACTCTCGACTAGTGGAGCAGTACAGTTAGCCACCTTAGAAGGAGATATAATGCCTAATTACATTAGTGGCTATAGAATCAGGTTATATCAAGAGCCTCTTACTCAGGATATGCTTAGACGACTCACGTTGGCAAAGAAGCGTAAGGAGGAAGAAAACTGAATACGAGCCGAAGCTCAGGCAGAAGCCATAGAACGCATTAAGCGCATGAAGCTAAGAAGACAAGGACTAGGGAGAGAACATTATAACCATCTGGAAACATCACCCAGATATCCCATGGCCATGTGTCAAGTAAAGTCAACCACTCATCCTAGCATAGTGGACAGGAGACCATTCATTAAAGTTAGGCTAGAGCACGGTAACCATAGCCAAGAACTCAGGGCTTTGATTGACTCAGGTGCTGCGACTAGTGCGATTAGATGGTCCCACTATAAGGCTTCAGGAATAGAAATGCGGCCAATTGAGGCATACCTCATAGGCCTAGGAGGTATGGAAACCCCTTGCATGGGTGAGGTGGACCTTCCTATCCTCATTAAGGATGTGACCATGACAGCGAAGCTACTAGTGTGCCATGATGACGACCTAATAGAACCCCTAATCCTTGGCCAAGATTGGCTATACGATCACTCAGTGGACCTAAATCTTAGACAAGGCTCCTTACAGATTGGAACCTTAGAGCAGAAGCGAGTGATACCGCTTGACTTCCCTAACGGCATTCCGCTTGACGGTTGTGACCCTAGACCCTATGAAATGCATGCGACGGAAGACCGAAAGATCTTTAAGCAGACCAGTCACGTTACGTCTACACCAACCCACTCGGGCTTGGCTATAGACAGTTGTCAATCAGAAGGACGACAGGAGATCTTCCCTGGGACTTCCTGCAAACTAGAAGAGACAGTTACCCAACCGCAAGGGCAGAAGGGCACAATCAGAGGTCAGGTGGGTTGCATCAGCGGCCAAATGAGCACGACACCCTGCGGTGCTCATCCTTCCAAACTTGTTGCGGACTGGCCTAGATTAAAGTTAAATAAGGCATCACTTCCTAATGGGCAGGTCACGCAAGTGTTGGATCTCCCTTCTTTTCCAAAGCAGAGTGTCCATCCGACCTCTCAACCCCAGCAACAACAGAGTCAACCACGACAAAGGAACCCAGACCGACGACAGTATCAGAGGAAACAACATGGAAAGCAGTTTAGGCCACCGAAAGGAAGCGGCACCAGACAAATATGGGTGCCGAAAGGACAAAAAGCACCGAAGGACTCCAACCAAGCAGAAATCGACAAAAAAAAGGCAGTACAGAAACAGAATCGATATCCACCATCCCCTCGACCTTCTCCTACAAGTCCGAGCATCCGACAAATGTGGATCGCCAAGAAGTACCTTACCCATAGACCCACGCTCACGCAGATTTGGGTACCCAAACCATGTATCATAGCTCAACCCATAAGCCATGTAATATATAACCCCCATAACTCATCTCATCCCTCGATACCACCAAACCCGACACCACCTTTTACCCCTCAGCAGAAACCCACCACCCACTCCAAGATCTTTAGGAAATGGATACCGAAACGTGTCCAACCGTCTTCCCCTAACCCATTGTCTAACTACCCCCCGACTAACATACAACCTTGTACTAAATCACTAACCTTTAAACCTTGTATAAATTCACACACCATCATCACACACCACTCGTAATCTCATCTCATCAAGAAATGTATGCATGATCTGAAACGTGTAGGTGTCTAGAGACCTGCACTAGTGCTGCAAGAAACATTGCATCCATCACATCACAGCACTTGGCTACACGGGTTACGCATCAGTTATGGAAAGGGATTGCGGTCTCACTTTAATGGGATCATGATTAATTTCCATGCTAATGTGTTAATCTTTTGTAGCAGATCTTTCTCACTAGCGCACCAGCCACCATGCAAACCGACGAAGGAACATCAGGAGCAGGCCCCAGTGTAGCGGCTGTGCCCCTCAACGTGCTACGAGCAGAGTCCCACCCGACTGCTCCACCGCCGGAATTTCAGGGATTTCCAGGGCCAATGCCTATCGACAACCCACCCATGGGCTACACCGAAAAGATACACAGAAACTCTCATTGGTTTCAGGGCCTTGCAGGACCCCTTGCGGACGCGGACTTTATATTTGAATCCTCTCTGACATTTGATGACCGCACATGGGGAAAATACCAGTTTTTCTCCCGAGAGTTTGAAGCCCTACAGAGCACCCAGGATTTAACTCATGTTTGGGCCAGAGCAGGCTTCACAGAGTATTTCAGTGACCCCCTGCCCAAACCGGATTTTTACAAGTGCTATTACTTAATCACTACCCTGCTGGCATCAGAGAATAAGGACATCCCAGGAACCTTCATATTGCCTACTCTAGTGGATGATCCACCTTACAAGAGATTTTATCTCTCTAAGGACTTAATCAGAGCAGCCATCAAGATTCATGGAACCCACACACCCACAGATCGAGAGCGCTTAATTCCAGAACCGATGAAACGTGGGGACGTCACGAAGTGGGAGGAAATCTCTGCCATTACACCTGAGCTGTCAAAGCCACTAAGGATATGCATGCAACATTTCGCATTTCCAGCTCAGGACAGATTTACCATGCCCCATAAACGAATCTGGTTTGGATTGTATTTGGCATGTACGGGACCTCAAACAGTTGATCTGGCAAGCTGGATCATAGATCAAATGTATCTGGCACAGCACAGATGGGAGCGCAAGAAGGTGCTTAACGGATGTTGTGCGCTCACTAGAATTGTGTATATGTGTTTGGCTTATGACTTGCCCATCGAGCGTGCATTAACAGGAGAAGAATTGAAGGCATTCAAGGGCACAACGAAGAAAGCCAGGAAGCCCAGTAGGACACGGGCAGGTAAGCGCATGCGAGGCACCATCCCCTGCCTTCAAGTGCCAGAGTCGCCATCACCACAACCATCTCCAGAGCGACCACAGACAGAAGCTGCTCCCACTGTACAACCTATTCGCATACGGTTGTCCAGACCAGTGGTTACGGAGGCCACCACTAGTACCGCTGCACCTCAGGCAGCTGCCACCTCAGAACCCACCACCACAACAGCAGAAGCTCCCACCACTATTGGTGCGGAAGCGTTTTCTTTCCCGATACCACATATGGAGGCCGACCCCATAAACACGACATTTGATTTTGAGATGCCCGATGCATTCTCAAACGAATTCCAGTATTCAGAAGCACAACTGTTCTCACAGGAATATGAACGTCCCAGCTACCCTACCACGCCGCGAGATTTGCCACAGGGACAAGCTGTGTCAAGCTCTGAAGAAGAGAGAACCGAAACAGACAACGAGGAAGGCGACGATGAAGCCAGCCAGGGCTCACATGATGAACAGACCGAGGGCCAAGGCCAACAAACCGACACACACGGCGACACCAGCACATATGAAGATGAGACATTCGAAGCCGCAGCATACACACTGGCTATAAAGAAATTATATCGCACCATGGAGAAAGTCTGGGCACGAAAGAAGTTAACTGAAGAGGAGAGCCAGGCATTAATTGAACAGGAACTCATCTCCGGAGGATTCGAAGACGCATACATCAGAGGGTTCAGAGAGTTAGTCAAATCAGTAGGCTCCCATGAAGCGCTCAGGTTTTTACAAAGAAAGCAACTACCACAGTTTGATCCCCGTCGAGTGCGACTACTTTCAAAGCCCGGGGAGTATATTCGTGTACCAACAGGAGCCCAATCTTCAGCACAAGCCAGGGAGGCACGCCTCGCCCCCGAACGTTCATTGACCGCAGAAACCATCCTTGTAGATTCGCCACCCCGTACCACCATTGTACATACCACTACTATCCTCGAAATAACATCCACCCCTTCGACTCCTCTCTCACCTCATCTTTCACCAACCCATCCCGTATCACCCGCACACCCACCTGCTTTCCCCACATCCACACCTGTACAAAGCAACATAGCCACAACCTCTTCCTTACCCATTCATACCACCATGCCCACACCCAACCCTCCGCATCCATATGTTAACCCCTTCACCCCTTCATCCTTCCCAGCCTTTCCCCCACCTCTAAGACCCCCATTCCCCTTCCTAACCCCACTAACCTTCTCACCAGTCTCACCTCCCCAACCTACCATAACCCCTATTTCCCCGTTTCACCAAGCTGCTCCAACCATCCCCCCTGTAAACTACTCTACATTTGTAAATCCCGTATTCACACCTACACAACCACCCACAATCACACCACTTTTCACAGTCACAACACTAAACACGTCCAATGGCATGGACATATCACCATCCACCTCACCACCACCCACTCCACTCACAACACCCTCATATTTAGGCACGTCACAATTTTCCGCAATCACCACTGCATCCACTGTCCCAACCCCATTTCCCATTCCCGATGCATCCACTTCCACTGCATCCTCATTTAGCACTTCACTACTACTATCGCCCACCATAGACACCGCATTTCAACACATGTTCACATGCATGACGCAAGTCCGCGATGAGTTTGCATCACTCGGCACCAACTATCAACAGCTGCAGAAAACGACGAATGAACTACAAACGCAGCTTAACTCACTATCAATTGAGAATGCCTCACTGAACAGCCGATACCAAGATTTACGAGAGGCCTATCACAAGTTAGAACTAGAAAGTGAGGAGAAAACCAAAGAGGCCACCGCGGATTTGGATAACCTACTTAGAGCCCAGACTGTCCGCAATGCAACGCTTACTAGAAATATGGGCTTACTAAGAAGACACTTAGCCGCAGCAAAAGAGGAGAACCAGAGACTCCAAGAGCAGAATAGAGAGAACTTGGAAGCGGCTTTGGACCATCCAGACCAACCCTTAAGTCCGAGCAGATTCAAGGCAATCCCATCCGAGTTGATGCGGATGTTGCTAGACGACCATGTTAGACTGCTCGAGGACTATGTTCGTATGAACGAAGAACATCAAAAGTTAAAGGAAGATCACAAGCTGCTACAGCTCAGAGAACCAGCAACACAACAAGTACACGTAGCAGCAGAACTACCAGCACCTGCGGACCCTGCCCCTGAAGTTTTAGAGGAACTCAACGCACTCCGGGCCCAGGTAACAAATCTTGAATCTAGAATTGCAGTCTATGAAGCACCACCAAGGCCAGACTCCCCACCTGAGCTACCAGCTGAGGAAGAAACCGTCACTATCCCGGTGGAGGAGACATTCGAAGAGGCATATGAACCGATACCCATCCCAGGCGGACGTGTCACGGCCGAAGGCCAGATGACCTACGAATTACCTACCCCCGCGTGGATGAAGACAGTGGAAGAACTCGGAACGACACACTCGGCCAGAGTAGAGGCACAGCTACATGCCATGGCCATAATTGAAGAGAAAATTTTACAGTCACCATTCTTTGCTCAATTGGCCCCGCGACGATACATATCTGGGCATGAGCTCCAATATAAACCGTACTTCATGTTAATGGCCGAATACCAGTTAACCATAGAGAAAGAAACAGGTATGAAACCAACGCATGCCACTCAATTCGAGCCAGAGGACTTGCCACCAAGGGCGCAGAGAGGTGAAATCCTTCAACCAGACTGGCGCAAAGATTTACTGCAAAATTATCCAGAGATGATGAGCACGTGGGTAAAAGCGCCGCTTCACTTAAAATTTAATCCGTGCTGGGGACCAGTACCACGACGCCGCTCTTGGACTGCCTTCGCTATAAAGCTACAGAACAATAAGCAGTGCCAAGACTGGTTGAACTATCCCTACTTCAAGCCACCAGTCGCGTTACCCACAGTAGGCTACATGATGGCGACGATCCGCCACTGGCTCCCTCGATTAAAACATATGGATGATGTTGCCGCGCACATGACTGTCAAAATCTTTGACATGATGCAGATGGTCTTTAAAGTCTTCCGACGCATCAAGGCTCCCCATGTAAACACCCCGGGCTTTGAGCATGGCAACTTTGATTTAGTCTATGATATGAGCACAACGCCATCGCTACGGGTGTGTTACGCCTGGCACTGCAGGATCAAATATCTGCCGGCATGTTACAAGCAGACATTCGAAGAAATGTTCACCACCGGCTTTTGGGAGTACCATTCAGAGGTATTTATAAGCAGGCCCACACACTTATTGCAATTATTCGCCTGTGAACGAATGGTGTACTCCACACATTATCAGCTCCCACCACCAGACGAGCCACAACCTATCGATTGGGAGAAACTCGAGGCTGATCTAGCCCGAGGTATTCGTATATCAGAGCACACCCTCGCTCAAGACCTCCTACAGAATTACATCCGGCAGACCTCACAACAAGGTTCTGTCAGGGACGACAGAAGCGAGAGGGAGGGGGGTGTTGGAAGCAGCCAGAGGCACAGACGCCACGGAAGCATGTAAAGAAGGAGCAGGGAGCCAGTCGGATCATTTTTTCAAAACAATTATATTTTTATTACTTCTTCAAACATCCAACAGTGATTTTCATCACTCTTGTAACATATGTAATATAGACAAAACCCCATTTTGTAATCCATAGCTCCATTTTGTGCAAGCCGAGGAGTCCTCGAGCTTGAGGAGCTTAGGTAGAATACTCGTACCAAATTTCGTTATTTTTAGACATCGTTTACCCTTCCAAATAGCCTCTAGGACCTAATTTTTAACTAGGCCGGCCACTAGATGTGAAACCGGTCAAAACTAGTCTAGAAACTATAAAAAGAGCTAGAGAGCTCATTTTTGAGGTTGGTTCATTTTGGTTAGTGTGAGCATAGAGCTAGTTTGAGCTTGTAAGAGCATTCTTGAGTAATAGAGCTAATTTCCCACCTTCCATTGTGTCTTGCTTGTCTCTTCATTGTGTGTGTGTATGTGTGTGTGCATCTTTGTGCTTCTCACCTTCACTCTCACATCATCTCACGTTCACGATCTTCATATCACTCCTACCTCTCCCACGGATTGACAATTAAGGAGGTGAAGCTTCTTAACGTGGTACTTACCATTGTGCTAGAGCAACACAAGAGCTGGAGTAGGAATAGCCACAAAAGAAATATGGGAGAAGCGGGCAGAACCAACATTATGGCCCACAAGGATGAAATTACAATAAGCTAATGGTCACACCCAAAAAAACGTATAGGATTGCTAGAGAATGTTGTGCTTACAACATGTGGAGTAGACTTTGAGCACACGTTAGCTATTTGTCAATTTGAGAGAGCGAGTAACTATGAAATGATCTTGGGAGGACCTTTTATGAGACAACTAAGGGTAGTGCAAGACTGGGGTAGAGATGTCGTATATCTACAACATAGGGGCACAACCACGAGGATAAACCTCCATACATATGCTTATCGAGATGTCCCACCTCTACAATGGAACTCTATACATAAACAATAGGATGACCTATCAGTCCATAGTGTGGGATCTAAAGACCAATCCTAGATGCATGAGGACACCCAACTATGGATGTGTAAGGCAGCCAAGAGGGAACAAGAAAGAAGACTAACATGGCAACTAGGTTGTGGAATCTCTAGGCTAGTAGAGGAGCTAGCATATATGCCACAAGTGTTTCTCAATGAAGAGTTCAAGCCCCAAGGATGGATGGAGATATTGGCCACATTAGATGTGTGTGTCAATAACAAAGTCCTCACCCTGAACGAGTGCATTGACAAGGATGGGTGTGATGTAAGTCTATACATGGTTGTACTACAAGAGACAGAGGAAGGAGAATGGATAGAGAAAGAGTGGACAGAAGATTATTAAAGTATAGAAATCGAACTTGAGATTCAGGAAGAAGGACCTCATTTAGAGGGAGAACATAAAGAAACTGATGCTGGGAGCACTTCCTCCCTAGAACAAAAAGGAAGTCAAGAGAATATCAATCCAAAAGAGACTAGTAAGGAAGAGAATATACCATAAGAATAGTTCAAAGTTCCAAAACATTTAAAAAACTATGAAGTGGAGGAAAGGAAATTTTTCATCCAAATGCCTAAATGACAAGTAGAAGAAGGAATTATAACATATTATAATTGAGAATAGACCAAGAAAGTCACTGCGACCATAGAAGGAGAAGAGTAAAGGTGCACCTACATAGGGATGGACATGTCACAAAGTGATGAACGAGAACTTATAGAGTTGATTTGAAATTATAGGGATGTATCTACTTGGACATACAAGGACTTAAAAGGAGTGGATCCCTCTATTTGTTCACACCGTATCCCCATGAAGCTTGAAGCTAAACAATCCAAACAACAACCATACACATACAATGACGTATACTCTGCCAAAATTAAGGAAGAAATAGACAAATTACTGGCAGTAGGATTCATTTATAAAATCAAACACACAGAATGGGTGTCACCCTTGGCAGTAGTACCCAAGAAAAATGGCAAACTAAGGGTGTGCATTGACCTCAAGAAATTTAATGTGACCACTATTCGAGATAATTACCCATTGCCCATTACAGATCACCTCTTGGAGAGAGTGGTAGGCAAGGAAGTTTAAATCTTCCTTGATGGATTCTCAAGTTACAACGAACTTGCAATTGCTCTTGAGGATCAACACAAAACTACATTTGCCACAGAATGGGGAGTATATGCTTTTAGGGTTATGACATTTAGCTTGACCAATGCTCCAGTCACCTTCCAGAGATTAATGTGTCATGTCTTTAAGGAATTCCTTAGGAAAAGCATGGAAGTATACGTTGATGATTTGTGCACTTATTCCTCACACAGAGTGGAGCACATACCTAAGTTGAGGAGAATTTTTGAAAAGTGTACACAATACAGAGTTTGTCTAAACCCAAAAAATGTGTCTTCATGGTGAGACAAGGAAAACTCTTAGGGCACATAGTATCTAAGAACGGAATATCCACATATGAAGACAAGATCAAAGTTATTCTAGGACTACCCCGACCAAAAACTACGAAAGAAGTACAAGCATTTATGGGACATTGCAGATACTATCGTAGATTTATCCACATCTATGCCATAATTGCCTGACTTGTATATGGCTTACTGACTCAGTTCAATTGGACTGAAGATTGTGAGAAAGCATTCAATGAGTTGAAAAGCAGACTAAGTTCAATGCCTATTCTAGAAGTACCAAATTGGAACAAGCCATTTCATATCCATGTGGATGCTTCCAAATTTGCCATAGGATGCATCTTAGCATAGCCTACAGAAGAAGGAAAATGTGATCATCCTATAACCTACACGAGCAAGTAGCTCAACCAGGCGGAACATAATTACACTACCACCAAACGAGAAGGATTAGGAATGGTATATGTAGTAAAGAAATTATGACACTACTTATTAGCAAACAAATTCAATTTTTTTATTGATCAATCAAGCCCTGTTATACCTAGTTAATAAACCATGTAACACTAGAAGAATAGTGAGATGGTTTCTTCTATTAATGGAATTTGATTCTGAAGTAGTGGTTAAGAAAGGAAACATGCATGTCAGATCTGATCATCTATCTCGAATGACTCATGGAGAACCCCCAACTCGAGTTGCGGATGACCTATCTGACACCTACCTTTTTAACTTAGAAGTTTGTCTACAGTGGGCCAAAAAATTGATACCTATACTCACCCATGGACCTGGTCATAGGATTAATTCATATAAAACCCAACAATTATGGAAAACTAGGAATCTTCACATTGTAGTAGGAAGTCTATACAATCAAGATTCGAGTGGACTTCTACTGAGGTGTGTAGACACGGATGAACAAGAAACTTGGTTGAGACACGCCCACATAAATCCATGGAAGAAGCATAGGAAAATTAGTGGTACAGTGCAAGAACTAAAAAAGGTTAGGAGTGTATTGGCAAGCAATGCATAAAGATGTTCATTTGCATGTAACAAATTGTCCCACCTATCAAGAGGAAGAACCAGAGGAGAACTCTACACTATGCTATTCCACAATAGCACCTAGATGGAGTTTAGCCTTAGTAATTTTTTTAAAGACACATGAATACTCGGAAGGGGCAAGCCTAGCAAGAAAACGGGCTTTATAGGAGCAAAGTAAAGATTACACCCTTATAGGGAGACAACTATTTGGATGCAGACAAGAAAACCAACTATGACTATGCGTACATGAAGATGAGTATATCTATGTTTTGGAGATGGCCCATACCAGATCAACAGGAGGTCATTTTTCAGCTGACAAGACCGCAAAAATGATTCTCTTTGTCAGATTATGGTGGCCAACTTTGTATCAAGATGCAACGATGTATGTTCAAAGGTGTGATGTGTGTGAAAGAACAAAATACCCTATTCAAAGAGATGAAATGCCACCACGACCTATGATTAGTGCTAGAGCTTTTACTAAAAGGGGTATATATTTTATTGGACCAATTAGCCCACCTGCTAAAGGGTCTCATGCTAAGTATATAATAGTAGCCATGTATTATTTAACCAAATGGGTGGAAGCAAAGGACACTTTGAATGTGATTGGATGTTGAAGAATTAGAATAATAGAAGGTAGCAAAACAACTATGCATCCACAAGTGTAGATGACTCTAAGAAATTGTTCATGGTCCAACATCACATGATGAGTATGATGTCTGCTGATGTTTCAAAATTGAATGGTAATGTCTGGTATGCTGATTCCAGTGCTTCAAATCACATGACCAATCATGTGGAAGTGTTTAGTAGTTTGTAGAAATTGCTAGTTCCTTGATATGTTGAAATAGTTGATGACACATCACACCCTATGTAGCATATAGAAAACATAGCATTATCTATGAAGGATTCGAAGGTAAAACATCTTGCCAATGTGCTACATGTTCCAAATATAACAAAGAGGTTGGTTTCTATTAGACAAATGGTTGACCATGGACTACAAGTCAGGTTCAATGCTGATAGGCTATATGTAGAAGAGTACAAACAAGATGGAAGATTCATTCCCAAAGGAAACGAAGTGGGTAGAATGTTCACCTTAAATGTGAAAATACCTAAAATGAATGTAGCCATGTTTGCAAAAGATTTAGGAGTTATTGCTCATATAGAGATCTAGCACAAACAAATTGGACATGCAAATTTGCAAAGGCTGAGATTTATCTAGTCAAAGGAGATTATCAATGGACTACCAAATTTCAAGGTTTATGAGATGCAAAAGGTATGTGCAACATGTCAATTTGGTAAACATTCAAGAGCATCATTTTTGCATGGCAAGCATGTTAGTGAGGATTTACTAGAAATATTACATACAAATGTTTGGAGTCTTGCAAAGACCACATCTATGGATGGTTGTAGGTTTTATGTTACTTCCATTGATGACCATATAGAGAATGTATGGGTATATTTCATGAAAGAGAAGAGTGAGGTGTCCAATCACTTCCAAAATCTTACGGCTATGGCAGAAAAGCAGACAGGAAAGTATATTCAAATATTAAGGTTTGATGGAGGAGGTGAATACATATCAAATAACTTCAGAAACTTTCTTAAAAGTCATGGAATTGGATATTAGTTTTCATGGAATTGGATATTAGTTTTCATGGAATATCACACCACAATAGGATCGTGTTGTTGAATGCAAAAATAGAAATATTATAGAAATAGCAAGAGCTTTGATGGCTGAGAAGAATATGCCTAATTGTTATTGGGTAGAAGCTTTCCATACTACTATATACAACATGAACAGAACTCGGATTGCTGCTCTACACCTAGTTACACCTAAAGAGAAATTTACAGGTAAAAAGCAAACTTATCACATATGAAAGTATTTGGCTATATTGCATATGTACATGTTCGAGATGAGTTGAGGACAAAGCTTGATCCAAAATCAAACAAATGTATCTTCATTGGGTACTCCCTTGAGCAAAAGGGGTATAATTGTTATAACCCACTCACACAACAGGTGAAGGTAAGCAGAGATGTGATGTTTGATAAAATGTCAAGCTTCTATGCATATGCCAAAGATGGACTTGATCTTGAACAAAATGACAAAGAAAATGCTGAAAAATCAAGTGCACAATCTCAAGTTTTGAGTGGACTAGATGCATTACCAAGTAATAGTTCCAACTCAAATCCATGGAGTGGAAGATTGCATGGAAATTTCAGTCATGGAAATTCATCAATTACATTAAAGAAAGTTAAAGAAAAGCTTTGTGCTAGTAGTAAAACATCTACACGTTTTGAAGACATTTATGGAGATTCAAGAAGTTTAGAAAAGAGCCTAAATGAGGAACTTGGATTGCCCTCTATGAAGACTCCAAGAGTTAGAGAGGCACATGCACATAATACAAGGAGAAGTGTCCCAAGACCAAGGAGATCTCCAAAGATGGAGAATTTTGTGCAACGATTGACATATGATAGTTATATGGCTCGTCATTGTGCCTACATGAACAAGGTAACACAAGATGTTGAACCTTCTTATTTTGAAGATGCAATTCAAAATGTAGATCAAGAAAAAGCAATGGATGAGGACATGGCTGTAGTTTATGGAAATGAAACATGGAAGCTGGTTCTGTTGCCACAAGGAAAGAAACCCAAAGGTTACAAGTGGGTTTACAAGGTGAAGCACAATGCTGATGGTAGCATAAGTAGGTATAAAGCAGAATTGGTATAAAAAGGATATGCATAGAAATATGGCATTGATTATGAGGAAATATTCAACCCTATAGCAAAAATGTCCACTGTCAGAGCACTTGTTGCATTAGTTGCAAAAAAAGGATGGACTTTGCATGAGATGGATGTGAAGAATGCTTTCCCACAAGGCTTTTTATGGGCTTAATTAAGCCCCTCGTGCTTGGCATGCAAGGATTGCTGATTACTTAACCACCATTGGGTTTTTTATGTGTGATGTAGATCATTCAATATATGCAAGGAAGGGTGATGATGGCATCATGATTGTGGATATTTATGTTGATGAATTTATTGTAGGTGTTGATAACAAATAAACCATCAAAGATGTAAAGCAACTTCTCATGTAGGAATTTGACATGAAAGATCTTGGTGTGTTGCGCTATTTCTTGGGCATTGAGTTTATACTTACAAAAATAGGTATATGTACCTATGGATGTCGCAAAGGCAATATGCCTTGAGTATGCTACAAAAGCATGGTATGGTTGATTGTAAGCCAATTTCTATGCCATTAGATCAGAATATGAAGTTGGATACTACATCACATGAAGCATTGGAAAACGCTACTATGTATAGGAAAACTTTCAAAAGTTTGATATATCTTACAATTACAAGGCTAAATCTAAGCTACACTACTAGACTTGAAAGTCAATTTATGTAGGTTTCTAGGAAGCCACATGTAGATTCTCTGAGATGCACTTTATGTTATGTGAGTGCTACTTTGGATTATGCATTGTTCTATGAAGCTCATGTAGATATGGAGGTTCATGGATACACTAATGCAAATTGGGCGGGTAGCATTCTAGATAGAAGATCTATAGTGGCTTTCTATTCTCACTTGGGAGTGCAACTGTTACATGGAATAGTAAGAAGGAACCCAATGTTGCTTGTCCAGTACAGAGGATGAGTATAGATCTGCTGCAATGGCAGCATTGTGAGGCATCATGGCTGGAGATGCTACTTGCAGATTTAGGTGTGTAATTGCAAAATCCTATCACCATTTATTGTGATAATCTTAGCAGCATACACTTAGCTTGAAACCGTATTTTTCATGCTAGAACAAAGCAGATTGAAGGTATTAGCAGGTGATATTGATCTTATTTATGTGAGAACAGATGAGCAAGTTTCTGATATTTTCACTAAAGCACTTGGAGTAGAGAAGCTAAAGAAGTTTTGGAAGATGCTTGGATTAGAGGACATGACATTGAACTTGAGGGGGAGTGTTGAGATATCAAGCTCAACACTTGATAGAACAAGAAGAGAGAGAATTTTATTATCTGTGCAGCTTTACAAGTAGTTCTAATCTGCATTACAAAATCTATAAGATAGCTTCAATGTGAAGCCTCATCAACCCGACCACCCCCGAGCTGATCTCAATCCCACTCTCAATCACAATCACAATATCAATCCCAATCTCAATCACAATCTCAATCCCAATCTCAATCACAATCACAATCACAATCTCAATCTCAATCTCAATCTCAATCCCAATCTCAATCGCAATTCCAGAAGCCGAAAAACGATCGTAATGACTATACGACCATTGTCCTTTTCTATCTCTCAATCTTTGTCTTTTTTTATCTCCACCTTTCACCAGTGCATGACCAATCATGCCTTCCTAGACCCGCACTCTGAATCTGCATGCTCTGAGATAGCGTCTTTTAGCATGTCTCATGCAAGACTTCCAGACCACCCATGCATCTACTTTTCTTGTCCACCTCAAGAATAATACCTGCAAAAATAGAGGTGATCCCTGCAATGCACTCACACACACGTCAATCACTCAAAAATAACCCATATACCCATCTGTGTTTTCTAAATCCGCAAACATGAATAAGATGAAAATCGAAAATTCTAGAGAGAGATGAACAAACATGAAAATTCTCTTCATTAACCTATCTTCATGGAACCAAATGAGACATAAAACATAGGAACTACAAAAAATTCAATCAGGTAAAGTTTTTCTACTAAGAGTACTCTACCTTTCTCTCATGCAACACTTTTTCAGATTCCTTCATCTTCATGCTCAAAATTAACATACAAACTTCATGTGACAACTTTCTAGAGAGAGAATGTAAAAACTTATTGCTACAAAATTTTGTAGACATGATCAGAATATCCTAAACATAAAATTTCATTATTACCTACACATCTTTTTTTTCGGGTGCAAAATCAATGTGGCATCTTACATGAGGTTACATCAACAAAGTTTGAAGATTTCTACAAGAGCAAAAGAATCAAGCCTCAACTCACAATGGTACATAACCCTCAAAAAAATGGTGTTGCAAAATGTCAAAATTGAACCACCATGGAGATGGCAAGCCCCATTTTTGAAGGAAAAGGATTTTCCAAATTAATTTTGGGTAGAGGTTGTCAATGTTGTTGTCTACATTTCTAATCAAAGTTACACCAAGGCACTTGATGGAAAGACTCCGCAAGAGAAACAAGCTTCCAGCAAAAAACATCAAATGTATCTTCTTAGGATACAATGGGGATAAGAAGGCCTACACACTTTATGACCATGAGGCTAAAAATATCATGGGGAGTCACGATCTGGTGTTTAAAGAGGAGCAACCACATGCACTAGTGGAGGAAAAAAGAGCTCCAATTTTATCATCACGTATAGGGTAAATTCACTATGAACCTGTGTTGAGAGCAGTATGGGCACCCAAGGACTGAGGAGACAAGGAAGCCAGCGGAGAGAGTCAGAGCAAGGCGAAGGATTAAGTAGAAAAAGCAGTCGACGCAGATCTGGCAGATAGGCCTTCAAATTTTTCCAAATCAACATCTTTATAACAATGATTTTTATCACTAACCATCATTGTAAATACCATTTCATATTTTTGTAGCTCCATTTTGTGCAAGCCAAGGAGTCCTTGAGCTTGAGGAGCTTTAGAAGTACCTACATATCAATTTTCGTATTTTTTAGACTCCGTTTAAGCCCTCAAATAGGCCATGGAACCTAATTTTTAACTAGGCTGGACACTAGGTTTGGACACGGCCAAAACCTAGTCAAAAACTATAAATAGAGCTAGAGACTCATTTTTGAGGTTAGCTTGTAACTGAATTGAACTTCTATGAGCTTTTTGAAAGTAATCTAAGAACTCCATTGCTTCTCACTCTTTGTCTTGCCGTGTGTGCACGTGTGTGTGTATGTGTGTGCATGTTCGTATGCTTCTCACTCACGCACTTGTGCCTTCACTTGCTCGAGGTCTTCATACCATCCTCTTGTCTTCCCGGATTGACATTAAAGGAGGTGCTACTCATCACTGAGCTACACCAAATTTTGGCACCGTTGTCGGGGATCGAGCTTTGAGGACGAGCGTGTGATGGTAAGACGTAGAGTTGTGACGTTGGCGTTGTAGGTAATTTCTTTACTTTTCCTTATTTTTCTCGTCCTTACTTCATCATCATCATCATCATCATCATCTTCCACCTCCATCTCCATCATCGCAAAAATTTCAGTTTTTTGACTATATCTCCTTCCTCCTTTCATTTCCCTCATTTCACTTGTGAGAGAGAGAGAGAGAGAGTGAACTGTTGTGTGCTATTTTTTGCATGTTTCTTGAGTTTTCTTGTAGGTATTGGCTATCCCATCATCCCCAGCATGCTGCGCAGGTACGGAAATGTGCTGAACTGTCTCTGTGTCGCAAGTTTTTGCCAATCGCGATTGACAGAAAACTTCATCGTTTGGTAAAACTGAGTGCACCACAGTAGACTAGAGACCTTGCACTTCACAAATCCACAAAAATTTCAAAAAAAATTGCATTTTCTCTGTCCATCGCGATTGATAGCATCAATCGCGATTGACACTGTCCATCGCGACGGACAGCTAGTCCATCGCGACTGACAGACCCCGACGGACACCCCTATCCATCGCGACTGATACCTGTCCATCGCGACTGACACCTGTCCATCGCGATTGACACTGTCCATCACGACGGACAGCCAGTCCATCGCGACTGACAAACCCCGACGGACACCCCTGTCCATTGCGACTGATACCTGTCCATCGCGACTGACACTTGTCCATCGCGATTGACAACAGTCCATCGCTACATCGCGATTGACACCCATCAATCGCGATTGACACCCATCAATCGCGATTGACACGTGTCCATCGCGACTGACAGGCCCTGACAGACAGCAGTCCATCGCGATTGACACCAGTCCATCGCGATTGACACCAGTCCATCATGATTGACACCAGTCCATCGCGATTGACACCTGTCTATCGCGATTGACAGCCCATTTCGGCCAATTTTTTTAGGGTTTTTAAATTGAGGATTTTGGACAAATTTGGGCATAAATATTGGGTTGTAGGGCATATAAGGAGGCTATAAGTAAACCATTAGGGAAAAAATCTGTTTGCCTGTTATCCTGTTTGAACCCTGTTTTAACCCTAGAACCCTGAACTAGCATAACTTTCTCATACGAAATCCAATTGCTGTGATTCTTGTTTTGTTGGAAAGCTCATGGGGAAGTTGACCATACCCAGGGGGAACAAAATTCAGGGATCTTTAGAATTGTTTTCCAAAAAAAATCATAGTGCAAATTAGTGTTTGTGTTACATGAATGAAAGTGAATGGTTCTGTCTTTGGAATTTAAGTCTTGAGCTAACTTTGGAACTCTTACAGATCTATTGAGAGCATCGAAGGGCATTCTAAGCAAGAGTAAGTGCAAGCTTGGGAACACGCTTCCTGGGCACTCAAGGGCAACCAAGAAGGAAACAAAAGGTTGGAAATTCTCAACTCCCTTTGTCAATTCCTAGCTTAGGCTAAGAACGACTAGTGATAGGAGTAAGCCAGGGCGGCGATAGGCATTTATCAAGTTGAAGACTACCTAAATACTCAAGTTCAAGCTAACGACATAATCTTTGTACGGTTGAGAACTCTAAAGGAAAAAAACTTAACGTGGAACGATCAACTTCAAGTGCGGAAATACACTCAAGTATACCTGACGACGTGATATCAGACAAGACCATAAACACGGTAAGCAACTAAAAAAGAATCAAGTAACTGATACAAAAGAACTCCGCAACGAGGTTGTACTTGGGCAAAATTGGGCTATTCAATTAAGCTTATGAACCTTAGATCAGGACGACATCTAGGGAGAGATAGACAAAGCCTTAGGTCTTCAGAGGCTAGTGTCAACCACACTGCTAGGTCTTGGGCCCAGCAGTTGAGCCACCACTCGCATTACCCTAGCTCTGAGACTAGTGGATCAGAGATGTCTCAAGGGATGGATAGACCTACAGGAAGTTCGGGTGTGCCATATCTGTATAGGGTGGAAGGCCCCTACAAGACGGAGCTGGAATACCTTAGGACCGACCGATTAGGTGCTAGTATCTATGAGGATGGCCTAGGAAGATCTGTGGTCCAGATTAAGAACCCTGACCAATCCATTGGACTAGAACACCCACCTGTCAAGTTTGAAGATGGTGCATACCTGGACAAGGAAGGAACCATATATGTAGTCACTAATCACCTAGATAGGACAGACGAGTTTGGAAATGTGATTCCTGAAACGGATTTAGGTGACTTAGAGCAAGGAAACATGGGTATAGAACCTAGAACCCCTCGAGGCAAATCGGTTCTCACTAGGATTATCACACCAGAGTGGATGCCCCAGGATAATAAGAGCATAGATCTGCTCTTAAACCGAGAGACTGATGAAGCTTTTTGGAGGTACAAATCTGATAGGCCAAATGATGTAGGAACAATCATGATTTATGAGTTCAAAGATCCTGATAGCCCAGGCAAAGTGACCTACTTAGATCACTCTTCAGAGAGGGTCTTTGTGGTTACAGAACATGATAGGCATGCTTACACTTAGAAGGGTGAATTTATTTTCCCCCAACCAAGATCTAATGTGTCCTATGGTCACCCCGGAGCTGGAACATCCCAAGCTCATGGAACTCAAAGGGATAGAACTAGCAATAGACCCGAGGTAAGCTTTGCCAACTCCTTGGGAAGAGAAAGAACGGGAACAGGAACAAATAGAGAGGAACCTGAGGGAAATGGAGCCCCAGGGAACCGGAGAAATGCGGGTGAATTCCCTTTACCAAGATCGAGAGAGCACACGAGGACCCTGAGACCGACCCAGCTAGTTAAGTCCATGAAAAACTACTTCGATGGCACTGGAGACCCCTATGATCATGTGGCAGAGTTCAGGCAAGTCTTGAGAGCTGAACAAGTTGAAGATCTGTTCACGCAGTACAATGCCTTTGGTCTAACCCTTAGGAACACTGCCCTAACATGGTTTCAGCCACTAAACGAGAGGCAGTTCAGGAGCATAGACCAACTCCTAGAGGCTTTCATTATTGAATTCTCTAAGAGTGGCATAAGGCATAATACCTCCTCATTGATTCACAGCTTCAAGCAAACCCCTCAAGAGACTGCGAGACTTGCAGGAAGAAGATTTAGGCAATATCTTAAAAGATGCCCTGTTTCGGAGCTACCCACACTAGCTAAGCAAGTGGATTTATTCTTGGACGGGTTGCTAAGTACCAAATTGAGATCTTATGTGTACTTGAAGGACCCTAGGACCATAGAAGAGTGTGTACGCATGTGCATTGACATCGAGGATAACCTAGGGGAGGAGTTAGAGCTTTCCAAGATATACAAAGATTCAGATAGTGCCTCTAGCCTCTCTTCCATGCAATCCACATCAATTGAGGAACTTGCAGAGAAAGTAGCTCAAAAATTAGATGTCACTAGCAAACAGATCCCAAGGTTTGCCCCTGTGAAAAGATGCTATACTTGTGGTGGTGACCACATGGCGAATGTATGTCACATTATGGCTCAACCCCAAGTAAATCCTAGTAGCCAGTACTGCACCATAGAACGGAGGTACACCAATCACACCGTACAAGACTGCCCATACAATAAGCAAGTTGTTAGGCAAACCTACCCTCAGCCATACCCTCAACAAGGCAGATACCAGAGTCCATACCCACCACAACAGTATACTAGGCCTCAGCAAAACTACCAACCGCAATATCAGGCCCAACTAAGACCCCAGCCAGTGCTTGCACAACAACCACCTGCTCCTACTAATGTGATCCCTGTAAAGTATGCAGCTGCCGAAGAAAACCTGAATAGGGCCATAGTGCCAGTAACCCCATTGCTATCAGAAAGTGACCCCAGTGACCATAGTTTTGATTCTACACATATTGATAGTCCCCAGGGTTACTACATGCAGTCTCCTGAACATGGTGAGTCCTACTACAGTGAGGAACCAAATGAACCCAGTAGGGAATCAGATTACACAAACGTCATGTATGCAAACCCCAACCCTAGGCATTCAACCTAACCACACCACCCCAACAACCATCCTTCGTGGCGCAGTCCATCAGCACTCCAATGTTTCAGAGGCACATTTCCCCGATGTTCGCAACGACATTAATCTACACGAACACCACACTCACTTCACCTACCATACCCACCTACATGGTAGCCCCTGTACACACCACTCTGTCTGACCCAATGGACATTTCACCCACCACAACACCTCTCCCCACAATTCCACCCTCTCCCCCTCCACTACCCCCCACCTCACCACTCAACACATCATTAGCAGACACAACATTCACTACCTCCCTTCCCATTCCCACCTCCCCTACATTCCAAACTTTTCCCCTTGCATCTCATAATGTAAATAGCACGTTCACTACATTACTTCAGTGTGCACATCAACTACAACAAGAATACCATCAATTGGAAGAACGCACTATTGCCCTCTAAGCAGAATCTCAGCGTCTACAAGCTAGAGTCAACACTCTCGAAGATGATTACCAAACGCTTCTCTCAGAACATACCACCTTACAATAGGCTCACAAAGAATTGGAATCGAAAATTTCGACAGTGGATGATCAAGCAGTGAAGGAACTGGAAAGTATGCTCGAGTCCCAAATGATATCCAATGCTACACTTAGACGCAATCTTGGGCTATTAAGAAAGCATATGGCAGCAGCACTAGAAGAGAACAAGAGGCTTCAGCAACAAAACCAAGACAACTTTGAAGTGGCTATGGAAGGAACTGCAGGAGCAACCATTAGCCCTACCAAGTATAGAGTTGTCCCATCTGAAGACATTCGCATCTTACTCGAAGAGCATGCAAATTTCTTGGAGTCATATGAAAAGTTAGAGGTTGAATGTGCGGATCTAAAGAAGCAGATAGCCAGTGCCCCCACATCTCAACAGGAGCCGATAATCTTGCAACACTCTACAGAAGAAGTAGAGACCCTCCGGAAACAGGTGGCAGAACTCCAAGCACGCCTCTCACCATATGAAAGGCCACCCTCGCCAACTGAAGAACCAGAACCTGAAACAGTTGTGGAAATCCCTGTCGATGATAGCTATGAAGAGCCGTACGAGCCGACGCCCACACCCGACAGTCGGGTAACAAAAGAAGGACAAGACACTTTAGAAATTGGAGTTCCAGATTGGGTCAAAAGGATCGAGAAAGTAGGAAAGACACATGATGATCGTGTTGCCGTGCAAATTCAATCTCTCACAAATCTGGAAGAAACTGTCCTTCGATCTTCTTACGTTCAGAACCTATCCCACCAACGCTTGATCACAACATCAGAGACGCAATACATGCCTTACTTTGTCTTGCTACATGATTATAATGCAGAAGTTAGAAGGCATACAGGGAAGGAGCCCACATTCGCCACTCAATTTGAGCCAACGGACTTACCGGCAGATGCCCGTGCTGGCTCGATCTTCCAACCCAATTGGCGTGCACGTCTACTAACCGATTACCCTGAGATGATGAGCACATGGGAAACCATGCCACTGTATATCAAGTATAATCCATGCTATTGCCCAATGGTACGTCGCAGATCCTGGCAAGCATTTGCAATCAAGGTACGCAACAATAAAGAATGCTCGGCATGGGTCAACTATCCATATTTTGCCCCACCTCGAGGGACCGCAACCGTAGCCTACATGATATCAACAATTCGGTACTGGTCTACACGTCTAAACAATGTACCCGACATAGCAGCGAAAATGTGTATGAAAATATTCGAGCTCATGACCATTGTCTTCAAAACCTTTCGGAAGGTACAAGCTCCATACATCTCTGCCCCTAGATTCTCTCAAGGTAACAAGGATTTAGTCTACGACATGAGCCAGACTCCCTCGGTCAATATAATCTTTGCCTGGCATGCACGAATAAAGTACTTACCCGCATGCTTCAAGCAGACATTTGAGGAAATGTTCTCTACGGGATTCTGGGAATACCATTCGGAAATTTTCATTCCTAGACCAACACATTTGCTACATCTATTCGCAGTAGAACAAGCCATCCATGCAGATCAGTTACGTTTGCCATATCCGGACATTCTAGGACCAATTGATTGGGATCGTATGATGACAGATTTGGCCAGAGGGCTACGCATACAAGAACATCAGCTTGCCACTCATGTGGTAGACTATTACATCCAGCACTCCCAGCAACAAGAGTCTGTCAGGGACGATAGATGCGAGAGAGGGGGGGGTGTTGAGAGCAGTATGGGCACCCAAGGACTCAGGAGACAAGGAAGCCAGTGGAGAGATTCAGAGCAAGGTGAAGGATTAAGTAGACAAAGGAGTCAACGCAGATCTGGCAGATAGGCCTTCAAATTTTTCCAAATCAACATCTTTATAACAGTGATTTTTATCACTAACCATCATTGTAAATACCATTTCATATTTTTGTAGCTCCATTTTGTGCAAGCCAAGGAGTCCTTGAGCTTGAGGAGCTTTAGAAGTACCTACATATCAATTTTCGTATTTTTTAGACTCTGTTTAAGCCCTCAAATAGGCCCTCGAACCTGCCGTGTGTGTGCGTGTGTGTGTATGTGTGTGCATGTTCGTATGCTTCTCACTCACGCACTTGTGCCTTCACTTGCTCAAGGTCTTCATACCATCCTCTTGTCTTCCCAGAAATGATGAGCGTGAAAGCCACCAACCTTTTGTCACCCACGCAAAAAGGCAATTATCATGTTGGGTGAAGCAGCTCTATGATTCTAGAAACCCCATCCCACAGTCACTAGAATAGGTTGCAGATGGACCAAGGCAATCATAGAGACTAGAAGAACAAAGATGAGCCCATATTGTAAATAAAGCCTTGATGTCTGAGCTCATTCAGGAACAAGCAAAGTAACCAACCAATGTGGAAAAGAAAAATTCAGAATATTTTCCTTGGTCTATATAGAAGTTCTGAACTGCTTAAATGCAGCTCCTAGACCACGAAGGCACACTTCCACCTTATCATCATCATCATCTACATTCACGTCAATAGATGTAAGCAACTCACATATGCTTTTTATTTTCAGCGTGTAGTCACTTATCAACATGCCCTTTTTCTCTACTCTATGAACTCATTCGTGATTTGTAATTTTTGTGCCTTTGTATTGGTCTCATACAATGTCACCAAATTATTCCAAGCCTCTTTCAGAGTTTTGACATTTTATATGTGCCCAATCATGCTATCATGTATGCTAACAGATAGCCAATACATTACCTTTCGTGCTCCTTGATTCAATTCCTCATATGCTCTTAACTGTTCTGCAGTCTAATTCCTCTCTAGTAACTGTAGAGAATTTTCGTTCTCTCCTTCGATGTACTTCCAGTAGCCTTTTCCCATTAGGAAAATTTTCATTTTGAATCTCCAAGCATGGAAGTTGTTCTTATCCAGATTATCGCTCATAGGCCAAATCATTCCATCTGCATTAGCCATTTTTGTAGCAATTCACAACACTACAAAAAGACTACAAGGAGTACTTCTAATTGAACCTTGTCACACTATGACGTGATAGTTTGATCTCAAAAAAACACATTTTTCATGTATCAACACTACACAGAATCGCTTGAATATCAAGATCTAGAATATATGCGTGTTTCCAAACAAGATGCAATTTATAGTTTTGCAAACTGTCGTGGATGTTTTATAGGCCCCACCTTGTAGGCTCGAAATGGAGGTTGAGATGGCTTCGAAACAGAAATCCAACAAAAAAAAAGTGACCCTAAAGGGATAAATCTCAAAAATATTTTGACAACTTCTACCTTTCTGCCAATTTTAATAGAAATCTAAGGTCATTTGTTAATCGCAATTTCTCCATGCCTTCTCGCGTATTCTTCACCGTCCGCCTTCTCCACGAGCTCTCTATGGCCACACTGGCTCTGATACCATGTCATGAGGAAGGAGATAAGGAAGAGAGCTCACACACACACTCTCACAATTAAAGAGAAGCACACACACTCATTGAGGGAAGTAAGAATGATCTTCTTCCTCTTCGTCTATTACATAAAAGGAATGTACAAGAATGACCTACAAAAAACAATACAACAAGTGCAATATATAAGGAATAGTACATGAGGAAAATCCTAATGTCCACGAATGAGCCAGCTAGCAAGAAACAAATGTGCCATCATTCTTAGTAGATAAATCTAGTAAAGCTCAATGAAGTATCCCTAACATATACCGGCCTGACTACTATACATGTTAGAGAAATGAAAAAGTGATATGTGTCATCCTAGATCAACACATGTTGAGCACGATATGTCAAGAACTACATTGTGACATAAGGCCTTTATTTTCACATTCAATAGAAACCCAATGGCATGGGCATTTAAGGCTTTCCTAACCTAATGGCTAGGCTCACAAAGATTATCTTTTACGATCAATGATCACACATAGAACTTTTCTAGCTCAAAAGTTAGGGTTCCACAATGTTCGGGCCCTCACAATAGCTTCTCCTTGTAATTGGATGCTTAAAACTTAGAGCACCATGGATCATTTGTGGTCACTTGAGGGTGGATTATTGAGTATATCTAATAGTTTTTCCATAAACAATAGTAGAAATCAATAAGCATAAACATATGCAATCCATATTTTGTTGCAAATGATGTCCCTTTTAAAGATAATGCTTTGTTGTTGTCTATCCAAGATGCACTAAACTATTTTCTGAACTATTGAAGGTGGTCTTGAAAGGCTTTGATGTCCGTAATTGATCATGATTCCTTTTTTCACATCCCAAAGATACTATCTAATCAATGTGAAATATTGGCATTGTATTTCTTGATCCAGCTTCATGGTCTTTAATTGCATTATGTAGCTTCCTCCACTACTCATAGTCTATCCTACTAATGTGCATTGTTTCAGTTTCTTAGTTGCATTGTTGATTTGTCTATAGAGGAAGCACTTTGTCGTCATGCCACTTATAGAAACTTTCCTAGGGAGATCTTGTTCATTGGTTGATAAATTTTGATCCCTCTCACTTTGAACATGTCCTTTGTGTAGTTGCATGCTCAATAATACACTTTCAATTGCAACAATAGAATTGCAGTGTCAATATTGATTTTTACATTCCATAAAAACTCATAGTAGAGATTGATGATATTATCTATGACATGGCATATAGGGATCAAGGTAGATATGTGAAAAACTATCAAGCATATGCAAAAAATGGCATGATATCTCTCATCCAACAAATGACTATTAGGTCTAAGTTCACTACCTTTGATCAAGAGTTCTAGAAAAATCCATGCAGTAGAGGCATGGTAACATCATAGCTCGTCTATTAGAATTTTATAAGCATTTTAATGTCTTCAAATCAGAGACCAAGTGCCAAATAACCATAAATGTTCCATGTTCCTCATCAGAAAGAGTACCTTGATTTCACATCTACCAACTAATAATTTCAAGAATAGGAATTTGATGAAAGACCCATTGCAAGACTTCATAAAGCATAGTTAAAACCTACCAAAACAAGGTAACCATGCATCATTATTGGATATTCTTACGAATTGACCATAGTGATATGCCTAAAAACATCCAAACGACCATATATTCCTTTTTTATTGTACTAAAACTTCAGCATATCATCGTTTTATACATTTTCCATTGCTCTATCCATCAACATTATGGCTACTCTTTCCACCTTCTGAAATTCATGACATAAACAAATGTAAAGGCATCCTTTATACTAAGGAAAAGCAAATAAACACCATATACTTTTTCTCAATTGAGACGAATGATTCAAGTGACTTGACCCATCTGAGGTTCTCCTACGGTCCTACTTGCTTGAATCCCTTGTTTCTAAAGAAGCATAATTTTTCTAGCTATATGAATGAATGCTTCATATTAGGAAACCAAAATAAAATAAAAAAAAATCAAAGATCTGAATATCTCACCTTGCATGCAAAGACATTTCTAAAAGCAAAGCACTGAAGATGATTCTTGTAGAACAGATTCAAAACCTTTGGATGTGAGGAACAATATGGAGAATTGAGATAGACTAGAGAGAGTGTTACAAAGGAATGTCCTAGGTGGCACTCATGTGTATGCCTACTTAATTAGTCTAAGTGTTGATTCATACCAACTCTTCCTATGCAACTCCTTTGTAAGGTGAAGGGGAAGGAATCTCCTAGGTGGCACTCATGTGTATGGCCTACTTCATACCAACTCTTCCTATGAGACTCCTTTCTAAGGGTTGGTTGTTTCTCTCTAGATGGTGAACGTGAAGTGCCGGCGATCTTCTAGGAATGGACTTACGAAGATGATTCTCTTCTGATCTACCTCCTTTCCATACACTACCTCCAATAATCTCTCTAAACCCACTCACAAAGGAATGTCCTAGGTGGCACTCCTGTGTGTGCCCTACTTAATTAGTCTAAGGGTTCATTGGAACTTTTCCTATGAGCCTCCTTTGTAACATTTCCTTCCCCTTAACTCCATTTTTGTCCTCAAAAATGGTATCAAAAGGTCCTCAAGTAAGAGAGAATAAAATGAAGTAGTACTCCCACTATATCCCTAGGTATTTGCTATACATAGTCATATCTTTGTGTTGTTTCCCCAAACCCTTCCCCTTAAGAAGACTCTTGGGAAGGTAATTTAAAGTTGGGAAACTGTCTCTGAAGGGTGCTAACCTACTCCCATGTGGTACTATCTTCTGAACTATCTTTCCACTTTACTAGACACTCTTTATAGAAGTGACATCTCATCTGTTTTTCTTGAGTGCATAGTATGCTTAGGTTCATGCTAAGTTTCATGTCCAACCTTTTGAAGACCACTCTCCAAAAGGGGCTAATAAACTTCCTATCCTCATCAGAAAATTTCTCTAAAGGAAGAGCATATAACTGGTATATGTTCTCGACAAATAGTCTAGCCAACTTACGTGTCTTCACTATAGTACATGTGAGAATAAACCTAGCCATTTTGGTCATCCTATCCAAATAGAGTCGTTCCCTCTCTGTGTCTTAAGTAATCCAACTATGAAATCCATGGAGATACTCTCCCATTTCCCATTGGGAATGTCTAGTTGGTGGAGTAGTCCTCCAATCCTCAACCTTTCAGCTTTATTAACCTAGCATTTAGTGTACTTAAGCACATAATCTACGATGTCCTTATGAAGCCCAAGCCTATAAAACTGCCTCTTGACAAGATCAAAAGTCTTGTTCACTCTTGGGTGTCCTGCACTAGGTGTGTCATAACACTCATAAAAAATGTGTTGTGTTATCTCAGGGTCTCTAAGGACACACACCTCACCCTTATATAATATATATCCATCATGGATACTATATTTCTTCCACTTGAATCCTTCTTGAGTACATGTCGATACTCCATCCTGAGTGGAAACCCGTGTATCACGATCCCCATTCTCTATGATTTCCCAAATCTCGGAGTATGTAGGATCGAAGCTACATTTCTCTCTGGTGGAATCAACTAGTTCACTAGAGATCTAAGTAAAACTCAAACCATTGAGCATAGGCATATGGCTAAGTGAATCAACCACTACATTGAATGTTCCCTTCCTATACCTAAGCTCATAATCAAAATCTTCAAGGGTCTCTTCCCATTGAGCCTTAGGACCTTTAAGTTCTATTTGATTAGAGAGCTATTTAATGCTCTCTTGATCAACCACCATCGTGACTTTGACACCATATGGATAATGACCCCACTTCTTCAAAGCATGGACAACAGCATACAACTCCTTCTCATAGAGAGAGCTTTGTCGACCATCTTGAACGAAAACCGCTCCTATATCAAAATCACTCATGTCAATTTCAACCACAAAGGGTTTATTGGGATCTGCTATATGCCAAAATGGAGATGTAGCAATTTTTACTTTCAATTTCTCCATACTTTTCTTCTATTTGTCTCCCCAATGAAAGGCTTTCCTTTCCCCATGAATTTTGCCATAATTCTTAATGAATCTTTGATAGAATTCTAATAAATCTAGGAAGATCTCCAAATTTTCTAGGTTCATGGGATGTGGCCATTCCATGATAGCCCTTACTTTTTCAGGATCCATCTAGAATTCGTTTTGTGAGACTATATGCCAAAGGTATCTTACCTCTGTTTTGAAAAAATCACACTTTGAATCCTTAGCAAAGAGTGAATTTTCCCTTAACACTTGGAATACTTTTCTCAAGTGTTCCAAGTGTTCTTATTTTGATCTACTATCGACCATAATATCATCTAGGAAGTCTACTAAAAACTAACCTAGATAAGTCCCTAATACACAATTTATGAGCTTCATGAAAGTGGCAGGAGCATTAGTGAGACCAAAAGGCATCACCAAGAACTCACAGTGCCCATATCTAGTTATGAATGTAGTTTAAGGGACATCTTCTGTCCTAATCCTAATCTAATAATGGCCCAATCTAAGGCCAAGCTTGAAAAAATACTTAGCATGATGTAAGTGATCAAGTAGGTCTTCCAACCTAGACATTCGAAACTTATTTTTGGTAGTTACCTTGTTTAGTGCTCTATAATCTATGCATAATCTCATAGAGGCATCCTTCTTCTTAACCAAGAGCATTAGTGATTTTGACGCTGAGTTAGTGGGCTTAATGAAGCCCATATCTAGGTAGTTGTGTAATTGCCTCTCAACCTCCTCATGCTGAGCAACATTAAGCCTATAAGCTGGTTTAAAAATAGGGTTAGTGTTAGTAACTACCTTAATAGCATGGTCAATGCCCCCTCTCTTAGGTGGTAGCCCTCTAGGTAAATCAGTGGAAAAAACATATATAAATTCAAACATAAGATCTTTAAAACCTTTAACAACACACTCTTGCAAGAAAGAATAGTAAAATGTCTTGTCCATATTTACATTTCTAGCATGAAAATATGCATCAGATGAAGTGTCTGTACAATACTTAAAGTCTTGACTATAGAACAAAAAGATCTCCTGTACATGCTGAAAATGACAAAGACTATACAACTCTAAAGATGAGATTAGAGTTGCACTAGGTACATCTCTCTCTCTCTCTCCCTGTATACAAAATTTACTTCCATTTCTTTCAAACTCAAGGGTGTTGTTTTGGTAACTGCGTTTAAGTGTGTCTCCCAACCCCCATAACCACTCTCTTCCTAGAACATTATATGTCCTCTCCATATTCAGGATTGGGAAGTCCATATGGTTAGTATAATCCTGTATCTTGACTTCAAAATTGGATACCATAGTATCCCATATCCTCTTGTCCTCCCGTTGCATCATAGGTACTATGTTTTGTTGTGCACTAGGCTGTTAGGGAATCTTTAGCTTCTTGAGCAGAGCATAGTTTATGAAGTTATGAGTGGCAGAGTCATCTGTCATGACTCACACTCTGGTCCATGTACACTACCATGAAGTTTAGCCAAGTCATGTGGTCCAAATTGAGGTGACCACAATGACTGTGTCAAACAACATGTGTGCTCAATGTCCTCATGCATCACTTCCACTCCCTTGTAGCTAGAGCTGCCATGAATAGGAAGTGTCTGCATTAGGTGGACTACCTTTTTGGCCTTATCAAGGGCCGTACTACTCTCTGGTCCTCTCTTCTTTTCTTCCCTCTTCTTGAGTGGACACTTCCACTGTGAAGGGCTAGGAGAAAAACACCTAAAACATAAGTTCTCTCTTGGCCCTCTCAAACTACTCAGTAGGAAATCTAGGCCCTTGTGATCTTTGTTTCTTGATAAAGATTTTGGTTTTCCCCATTGAGACTTTTTTCTTGAACTTAGTCGTGCTAAGAGGTTAGAGGGTTTGATATGTCTCCATAGGAGTATACTGAGGACGGTTATGGTCCTCATATATGTGAGCATACTTGATTGCATCCTCAAATGTCTTAGGTGTATTTCTTCTTACCTCTCTCTTGATGGCTTTGTCTAAGCCTCTAACAAACCCTCTTGGTTTTTGAAAATCATCCAATCCCTTAAGTTTTAGTATGATCTCCCTATAGTGGGATATGTAGACCATCAAAGGCCTACCTTTCTGAGTGAACCTATACCACTCATCCCCGTATCTCTCTTCCTCATTCTCAAGCAGAAACTCTTTTAAGAAAGGAAATTCAAACTAAGCCTAGTCCGTATGGATTGAATTCTCCTCCTTGAGTCTCATCCACCACTTATAAGCATGCAAGCCAAGTGAGAGACTCACCTCTAGCACACGATACTCAGGTGGGGTTCCCTTCAGTTGATGCAAGTCATTCCACTATTGCAAAAACATGTACACCGCATCCTTATCTCTCTCACAATCATCCCTCATAAAAGTAGGTGGCTTAAGGTCTTTCAAGAGGGGAGCTTCCCTAGAACTCTCTCCTTTATGCTTGCTGGAAAAGAAATATCCTTCCTAGCCATCTCCATATGAAGAGTAGGCATCTCTCTTTCCTTCCTAGCTAGGAAAGAGGTAACATATGCCTCAAGTGAGATCATCTGGGACTTACATTGTTCAATGAGAGAAGCCATGCTACCAATGTCCCTCTCTAACCTAGGTTTTTTTCCTTGAGCTCTGTGAATTTTTTGTGTGTAACAAACTCATCATAGATATACACATAAGAATACTCTTCCTCTTGTGGCTCTTTTCCTTCTACTTTTTGCTCAACTACTTTCTTTAGCTCTACCTCTTCTATCCTATGATCAAGGCCCTCTAGTTGTTTCTCTCTAGGTGGAAAAGTGTGTTCTAAAGGTTGCTCACCCTTAGCATCGATATTTCACTCCCCCTGTTTACTAAATAGAGTGTGTAAAAGCAATGGAAGCAAAATTAATACCCAAGAAAGAGAGGAAAAGTAGTACTAGATCACTTCTCTGATTACAAAGTAATGCTTTAAAAGTAGAATTGTAGAAATTTTGAAGTGGTAAGGCATTGATATGCAATCCTCACCAAGCCCAAACAGAAATTTGAAATGTCTCGTTGGCCCAAGAGTGTTCTAAGCACCAAATACACATAAAAAATGATGTCAAACATGTATAGAAATAGCCCCAAATAAGCAAACTAAGCCTAATTGAAGCACTTTTGACTTTCACCAATCCTTACAGTCCAACGTTAGTGGTCATTCACCTGCACTTAAAGCTACAAGGCTACACCAAATGAAAAAAAGTAGATTTTGATGCCAAATGACCAAAATCTAGGCTTGGGAATGGATGCATAGTTTTTGCTAAAGCATTTTAGAGGAATTTTAATGGGCAAGACCTCTCTAAATCAATCCACATTTGTTGACAAACAAAGCTTAAGAGTGGAACTTTGTAAGATGACAATGATCTCTTGAATCGGATGTCGGAACGCAAAGCTATGAGTCAACGAAGGTGGGTATATCAAGGGTGGAAAGTGAAAAAGCAATTCTTCATGAGGAGGGTACTTTGGGAGCTCAAAAATGAAAGCTTGAAAGGTATTTCACCTGCAGTAATGGCTCTTATCCCATATCCCCAACCCAAATTACATATATGCATCCTTACTCGACTCCAATCTTGCGCACAACATGGATTTTTAATTCCGTGAAATTGAGAAAAAACCTAGGACTTTTTAAGCTTTTACCTCCTTCAAGATGTGTTTGTCCCTAAATGAACTCGTAAGCAGCTGAATATAACTTTGAATTATCCCACATGACCTGTAGGAGGCACCATTTTTGGATGCAAAAGGGCTCTTCACTTCATTCCCTTCTCATCCAAGAGAAGGAGAGGAGGGAGAAGGAGCTTCTTGCTCCTTGTGCCTTCATGCTTGGTTGAAGGATTGTATGTGAATTGTGTTGCTCTTGGTAGTCCTCCACCTCACTTTGATCATGCGGCCATTTTGGATTGGATACCAAATATAATGTACTCTCGATGAATCTCCTTAGTTTTGGAATCATGCAACTCAAATCCCAAGATGGAGAAGGTGAAGCACCGACTATCTTACAAGAATGGACATAGGGAGATGACTCTCTTTTCATCTACCTCCTAGCCATGCAATGCCTGCAATAATCTTTCAAAACCCACTCACAAAGGAATATCATAGGTGGTACTCATGTGTGTTCCCTATTTAAGGGTTGGTTCATACCACTCTTCCTATGAGACTCCTTTGTAATAGAGGGCACATATGGCATGTTCTCATTGGACCATGTCATCTAAACATTGGGAATCCTAATTTGCCTTGCCACATAGCAGGTTGTCATTGGTCCACATCATTTGATCATTGTGTATCTTAGGGTTCAATATGACACATGTAATAATTTCACTCTTCTGCATCATTCAACCATTGGTGGTGCCATGTGCCACTCTCTCATTGGTCCACATAAATTCTCAATGTCTCTTTTCCCTTATAAATATTAGATGCCTTGGCTTTTTTCCATTTTCTACCTTCAATAATTTTCTCTACCCATAGTCTTCAGTCCATGCTTACATGACCAAATCGAGTGATAGCACGTGTTTGAACCCATTTGGCAGCATTTATTTGCTTGCATCAGTCATCCCTTGGATCTAAACTTTAATCTATAAAAAATCCTAAAACGGAAGAGAAAAAAATGCAATATCATAGCTTCTTTATCTGAGAAACTTCTTGATTTCATGGTCCAAGAGGGTTTGGGACATAATCAATTTCTAGATGCTATGAAGGTATTCAACCGCTCATTTGATTTTCAAGCCCGTGTAGTAAAAAAAAACCATTTCTAAAGGATTGGAGGAATGATTTTTTGACGATAACCAATGACAAGAAGTGGTAATCTCTAGAAAAAAAATATATTCATCCAGGCATTTTTGGGAAAGATCCTTTGGATAGGGCCAGCATTACTAGAAAGTGTAGAAAGGCTTCCCCCATGCATGGTAGGATAAATGTTTTCCCACATCATTAAAGTGGTTGTTGTTTACTTTCAGTAAATATGGGGTTTTTTTATTTGGTTGATCATATATCTAGTGAAAAAGCTGAACAAAAGGACCTTATTGAAGAGAAAGACAAATCATTAGACCTTTCTCTTGAGAATAACTTAGATATTGAAATAAAGGGAATTGTTGAAGAGATCAACCTTGAAACAAAATTTGAAGAGGTAAAAAATTATGACGTGGAAACTTTTAAAGCAAAGATAGCCATAAGAGAGCCAATTGAAGATGTAAATGTTTCAAAAAAAATCACTCCTTTGCCCAAACCTTCCATATTCCTTTATCTTTGGAAAGGACTTTGCATACAAGATCCTTCTAGTTTTAGAGAAGACTATTGCCTTGCAACAATAGCTGAATTTGAAGAAACTATAAGGAATTTTATAAATGAGGAGGATGACAACAAAGAGGAATCTCTCAGACTTGATTTGAGCTTGCCAAATGATACATTTAAAGTATCATCCAAAACACTCTCTATCCACTCTAAGAGGGCACTTCAAGAGAAGCCAACACTTTTAAACAAATATTGTGTCAAGCAATAGAAAGAGCTTGGAATATACTCTTTTGGATAGGGATAGTTTTTAGTGAAAGTTTCTAAGGTCAAAGTCACAATAAGAATTGATAGTGAAGAACTTATCCAAGATGAGGATGAGGCTAATGTTTATTGAAAGTCACTATGCTTGCAATTGTGGCTCATCTTTGAGACAAAAGCAATTCAAGTGATTAGGCCCATCCAAGATTTTTAGATGAGCCTAATCACTTGAATTGTTTGTGTCCTCGGTTCACTTCATAAGTTTTTTGATGTTTGCTCCTTATGCAACCCCATTATCACTCATCTTTACTAGATATTGATAGAAGATATAGGAAAAATCTCCTTTGTTTGTTATGATTTTGACATACAGACAGTTCAAGCAATTACGCTCATTCAAGATTTTCTAATTAGCCTAATTGCTTGAATCGGTCATAACCTAGATTCATTTTAGAACATGTGTCTTTTCATTTTTTCTATATGTAACTCCCTTGTCCCTCATCATTCACAGGTATTTAAAAACAAAGTAGGCCAAATATCTTTATTTTTCTTATGAGTTATAGAAACGACTGATTCAAGCAATTAGGCCCATCAAAGATTTTTCAATGAGCCTAATTTTTTTAATTGGTCTTTTCCTTGATTCCTTTCAGAAATTGATTTTTTTTTGTTTTTTCCTTATGCAATCTCCCTTTGTTTGATAATGGATAAGTATTGTAAAAAAATGAAGCAAAATAATATGTTCATTCTTATGATTTTAACATATGATCGATTCAAGTGATTATGCCCATTCAAAAATAAGCTTAATCACTTTCATTGTTCGTGTCCTGAATTCGTGGGGTTTGTAGAGTTTTTTTGTTTCTTTTAATGCAATTCTTTTTTCCATATCACATATAGAATCTCACTAAGTTGGTTTTTTTGCAGTTATCCATATTCCATGAAGACAAATTTCTAAGCAGAGGGAAGGGCACAAAAAAAATCAAAGAATAAAGGAAAAACAAAAGTGGATGTACATTCAATTATCCACTATCTTCCAAAATTAGATCCAAATTTATTTTGTGGTTTGTGTAAGCTTTATAGTGAAGACCCTGATTTTGCATTGATCTCTATAAAGTCCCTATCAAAATATATGGGGTATTCTTTATTTCCATTTAATGCATATAGGGTTTTTCTTCTTGAGAGACCAACAACATTCAGGATATTTGGCTATGCCCAGGTCTAAATGCTTCAAGAGCGGATTACTTCCTTTGCTATTTTATCTATGTACTAGTTTTCAATGTCTCATATGTAAAACATATTGCTAGTTATAGGACAAAAGAGTATCTTAGATACAGAGGAGATCTACCAGAGTCAAGCTCATTCAAAAGACTAAAGAAAGACTAATGCCCTTTTTATTTGATCAATTTTCTTATTACAAGATCTATAAATACATCCATATGTAATTTTTGCCAGAAAAATACCAAAATATATTCCAAATCCTAAATGCCATTCTCCTTGTATTTAGTCCAATTTTTTTCATAAACTGATATTTTGTCTTTGTACACTGATATTTAAATACCTTGATGTGTATAGGTTGAGTTATTTGATAATATTTGACATGTATTTCTTTGTATTTTTCTTCTAAAGAATCGATGAAAAAGATCTTTGAGTTTATTACTTTTTATCACTCCTCCTCCTTTTCTTGTGCATTTGAAGAAGCTTATGAAGGCTTGATAATGAAACTTTTCCATCCCTTGAGTGTTCTGTG